>SCDY01001779.1:0-24118 GCA_004143825.1 Drosophila micromelanica
AAGATCGATGTGTATATTGATGGCGCCGACGAGGTCGACAGTAGCATGGTGCTCATCAAAGGCGGCGGCGGTTGCTTGATGCAGGAGAAGATTGTCGCAGCGTGCGCCAAAAATGTTATCATCATTGCGGACTACACGAAGAAATCGCTGCGTTTGGGCGAACAGTGGTGCAAGGGCATTCCCATTGAGGTGGCCCCCACGGCACATGTCCCGGTAAAGATGAAGATCGAGGCGCTTTTTGGCGGCGTGGCCGAGCTGCGTATTGCCCTGAAGAAAGCGGGACCAATTGTCACCGACAATGGCAACTTTTTGATCGATTGGAGATTTGTTGCCAATCGCGAGTACGACTGGGACGAGGTGAATCGGGTGATAACCATGATACCAGGCGTACTGGAGACGGGTTTGTTTGTCAATATGGCAGCCAAATGTTACTTTGGCATGGCCAACGGAACCGTCAAGGTACAGAGCAATTAAGCCTAGATTCGTTATAAATAAATTTTTAGAATGTCGGTAAAATAGCAAGCACAAAAATATAAAAATATTCGATTGATTATAACATTTTGCTTTTTGCATTGCAAAAAAGCTTTTGAAAAGTAACTTATTTGTTGTTAGTTGTTTTTTGAATTCGTAGTTGGCGGCACGTGAATGCAGGGTTGATTTTCTGCGATACTTTTAAACAGAAACCATCGATAATGGCTTTGCACCTCTATGTTTATGGCTCAATGACACTGGCTGAATGTAGCAACGCATAGAACAGTTAAGCAATTGGATTGCTGTTTAATATAAAAGTTGGAATATTCAATCCATAAAAAAGTGCTGAATAAATAAATAAAAAGTTCAATTAAACAATGTATAACTTTCTACGCTGATAGCTTTAAAAAATACTGAAAAAAACATTTATTGTTAAATATTTTAATTATATATTACATCAGAATTGCCATATATATATACATCAAAATCCATTTTAATTATGAGTGTAACATTTTCAACGGTAATGGCAAATATTTCAATTTATGTGGTGTCTTATTTGCAGCCCGTGTCATTAGGGTATAGGTCTGAAGCCGGGTGACATTGAAGTTGGAAAAAGACCTCATGTTGAAGCCATTGTTGCTGTGCCGAGGTTTGCTACAGCCGCATTTACCGCAATTGCTCTTAGTTGGCTCTAAATTGGAAACCCCATTCTGTCGACGCACATTCTGCCGCAAAATGAACGATAAAAATACATTGGACGAGGCCAAAAAGTTGGCGGCACGCGCTGCCGTTGACCAGTGGGTTACGGAGGAGACAAAAGTGGTGGGCATTGGCAGCGGCTCCACCATTGTGTTTGCTGTGGACCGCCTGGCGGAGCGAGTGTGGAAGGAGGGCTCCCTGTCGGAGATCATTTGTGTTCCATCATCATTTCAGGCCCGCAAGCTCATACTGGATCATAATCTAACGTTGGGCGACTTGGACCGTAACTGGAAGATCGATGTGTATATTTCATCATTGCGGACTACACGAAGAAATCGCTGCGTTTGGGCGAACAGTGGTGCAAGGGCATTCCCATTGAGGTGGCGCCCATGGCGTATGTGCCAGTAAAGATGAAGATCGAGGAGCTATTTGGCGGCGAGGCCGAGCTGCGTGTTGCAGTGAAGAAAGCGGGGCCAATTGTCACTGATAATGGCAACTTTTTGATCGACTGGAGGTTTGTTTCCAATCGCGAGTACGACTGGGACGAGGTGAATCGGACGATAAGCATGATACCAGGCGTACTGGAGACGGGTTTGTTTGTCAATATGGCAGCCAAATGTTACTTTGGCATGGCCAACGGAACCGTCAAGGAGCAAAATAAATAACCCTGGACTCCATATCAACTTTGTTAGTTTTGATAAAAATTTGCATCATTTCAAATATTCATATTACTATTAAAAATAATTGTTTAAAAGAGGATGTACTACTAATAAATAACTAAAGGTTCCGCAGTTCCTTTACAAGGATCTGCGATTCGTAAGAACCTTTGGCGTCTCTACTTAAAACGATTTCTTGCTGCGACCCGGCAGCAACGTCTCCTTAACATAGTTGAACAGCGACAGCAAGCCCAGCTTCTTGTTGCGCGAAAAGTAATTGCTGACAACATCCGGATTACTGCTGCCCAGCCGCCGCTCGTTGGCCCCAATTGTCGTGGGCAGCACGTTGTCGTTGGCGCTCAACGAGACGAACAAGGCGAAGGGCACCATCCACATGCAGACGGTGAAATAGGCGAGCACCTGAAAGCCACAATCAAGAAATGTTGTGTGTTATATTAGCAACATTGCTCGAATCGATATTATCCGACTGGAAGATGCCTTACCTGGGTGAAAGGCACGTAGACACTGGTAAAATACTGAAAGGCAAGCACATGATTGACAACCAGCATCCCCAGCGAGCCCACAAAAGGCACCGAGAGCAAACGGATGAACGGAAAGTTCGTCATGATGCTAAAGTGAAAAGCTTGCGCCACGAGGCCGCACACCATCATTGTCCAGGAGAAGTCCTCGAAGATAATTAGCATAATGTACACGAAAATCGTGAAACTAATCATAAACAGAATAAACCGTCGAGCTGGCGTCGTGTATTCCTCTGCCAACTCGGCCAGATAGTAAAGTCCGGCCACTGCAAAAAATACGTGTTAGACGCAAATCTATTTAACAACCCAGCCAGCTGTCTACATACCTATAGATAGTGTGATGAACGTGATCTGTAAAGCTAAAGAAATCCAACTGAGTATGTACAGGAAACCCATAATTTCATGAATATCAAAAAGTTAAATTGATGAGGTGCCAAAACAAAACAATGACGCGACACATCGATAACAATATACGCTAAGCGGCGATTATTTGAAACAGCGATGCCACTCAGGCAATGTGCTAGTTCAGTTCAGTTCTGTTTGGTTCAGTTGTTCAAAGTGCTATTAAAATGGCAAGAAATTCCATAGTTAAATCTAATTTGTACAATGTAATTAATTTAATTTTATATATGTAGTTTCCTAAAATTAATATTAGTATATAGAATATTTTATTACACATGTGATGTTCACTTTTAACCTGAACTGTACTCGTGCAATGCTCTTCTCTAGGCAACACGGTCACACTAATGCATTGGCAAAAAAAGAAGCGCGTGGTTTAGCGGCTCGCAATTTGCATGGTAATCAGCTCGATCGGGAGTAAATATAAAGTTATATACATATTAATTTTAAGCTGCGTTTCAAGTGTGTTTTCAAATTAAAATTAATAAATTGGCGAGCATCGCAACGAGCTAGTGTCGAAGGCTTGCCTCGTGGCCCGCTCTAAAAAAAATGTCGAATGGGAATGGAAATGAAAATGCGGCCGCGCAGGAGGAAGACGATGGTGAAAGGGCCAATGGAGCAGCAGTCGATGATATAGCATTGGATAATGTTGTGTTTGCGGCTGCCTACCAAAGTGACGAGAGCCTGGGAGACGCCTTGGATCAAGCTGGTCAAGCGGAAGTGGAGGCGGAAGCTGATGCACAAAGCGTCGGAAATTCCGTCGAGGTGGATGCAGATGCTGAAGGTGAAGCTTCAGGCGAAGGTGAAGGCGAGGCAGCCGCTGAAGATGGCAGCGGTGCAGATGATGGAGGCGATGCGGACAATGCCAATGCCGATGACGATCCTGCCGCGGACAGGCGTTCGGCCACCAAAAAGGAGCTCACCCAAATCATTGACAAATGGGAGCAGGAGCAAACCCAAAGTGGCTACGATCCAGTGCCAACATTAAGAAGGTAAGGATGATATATCACAACAAAAAGTGTAAAATTTATAACTATTTAATTTTTACAGCCTGGCTGAGATATTTGAGCGCGAAAAGGACGCGTACATGCGCAAGGATCCGGATCCGCTGGATCTGCGACATCCCTATCGTACCGATCCCAGTTGCCAGTACGGACTGCTGCTGAAACTGCTCTTTCGAAAGGATCAGTTCATGGGCAAAGTAAGCATTATTATTTTCCGTCCATTCCCAGTTAAATAATGTTAATATTAATTGCAGCTGCTCAACGATTATCTGAAGGACAACTATTTCAATCGCCAGAACGTTAGTCGCAGCTCGCTGGAGCTGAATATCATTGCCTGTCGCCTGATACTGGTGGTTATGCCGGGCCTAGAGACGACGGCCGTATTTCAGACCGCCGAGGAGGACGGCATCATTAATCGCCTGTATAACTGGGCGGAGGACAGCATAGAGCCGCTACAGAGCTATGCCACCGGCCTGCTGGCCGCAGCTATGGAGGTCAGCGATATTGCGATCACCTGCCGAGATCAAAACATGCGACTGGTTCCCAAGATGATTAACCGCCTTCACCTGTTGCTGGCCTGCAGCCGCATGAGCAAGAACTCCACGACGGAGCCCAGTTCCTCGCTAAATAACTCAGCGGACAGCAGCTTCTCGCCGGGCATGCTCAGCTGGATGGCGTGTGGTGCTGCCTCGGCGCCGCATTCGCCGCAGCACAATGGTGCCAGCGGCAGTGCCTCCAACATGTCCATTCTGTTCGAAAATAGCCGCGATGCGTTTCCCCTTTCGCGGTACTACAAGCGCATGTATATACCATTGCATCCACCCACGGCGGACACAAGCCAGATGCTTATTATGCGCTTCCTGACCAGCCTGGGCGAGTACCAGGAGTTTCTGGGCATGGCCTTTGGCAACAATGTCATGGGACTCATCTTTGGCCATCTCGAGGAGCTGGACAGACGCGACACCTGCCTCGCCTACGAGGTTCTCAAGTATCTGGCCTCGTTACTCTGCCACAAGAAGTTTGCCCTGGAGTTCATATCACGCGGTGGCCTGGAGGTGAGCTCGTTTGTTGGTGCAATGGGATTTCAACTTTAATTTTATTTCTATTAATGCAGCTACTGCTGAATGTACCGCGGCCCAGTTTGGCCACCACCGGCGTCTCCATAGCCATTTACTATTTGGCCTACTGTGAGGATGCCATGGAGCGCATTTGCAGCATGCCACGTCCTCTTATATCGAATCTGGTACGCTATGCGCTGTGGATATTGGGCCGTTGTCATGACTCCTCCAAATGCCATGCCACCATGTTCTTCAGCCTGAGCTTTCAGTTTAAGGTCATACTGGATGAGTTCGACTCGCAGGATGGTCTGCGCAAGCTCTACAATGTTGTAAGTGAACAGAGAAGAGGTCAAGATGTATATATATATATATGCTATATAATATACCATAAATGCATATCATAAATTTAAAATGTAACCTAACAATTTTTTTTTGCTTGTTCAGATATCGGTGCTAAAAATTCTGGATCCCAGTCATAATGACAGCGACAACGCCTCCGATATTAACGAGGATGTGGAGTGTGCCTCGCGCCAAATGGTGCGCCATGTCTGCATTGCATTGAAGCGTTACATGGAGGCGCACTTCTTCTACAAGTACAACAACTTTCTCTGCCAGCACTATGCGACCTCGTCGTCCTCCTCGACGCACTACTTCAGCCAGCAACCGACGGTGGCCGCCAAGCTAACGTTTGATCAGTTGCACGAGCAGATACGCACGCTGCAGGAGCACACTTCGGTGCGTGGCCATTGGGAGCCTGTCGATCAGCTTATGAAGCTGGGCGGGATAACGATGCTTCTGCGCATCATCGCCTTTAGCTACGAGTGGGTGCACAGCGGCCGATCGGAGACGGTGCGCTCGGCACTGGACGTGCTCAGCGTGTGCTGTGTGATACCACGCGTGTATCTGGCGCTGTGCGAGCGCCTCCAGATGCCGGACAAGACGACAACGTCGGGTTTCTGTTCGGTGCTGGGCGCGGCAGCGGGCGAGATAACGGCCGACGCGGAGGTACTGAAATCCGCATTGGCCGTGCTCTGTCATTGCGTGTGCTCGCCAATTATACGGAAAGACAGCCACAGCAGCAGCCTCATCAGGTTCGCCAACTCGTCGCGGAAGAACAAGGCGAATCAGAAGTACGCCGAGGAGCTGATCGAGAAAGTGTGGGAATCTGTGTGCTCGAACAATGGAATTGTGGTGCTGCTGTCGCTGATGCAGACCAAGGGACCCATCACGGATGCCGACTGCATACGCGGCATGGCCTGCCGTGCCCTCGCCGGCCTCGCGCGCTCCGATCGCGTACGTCAAATTGTGGGCAAGCTGCCGCTGTTTGCCAGCGGGCAGCTGCAGGCGCTGATGCGTGATCCCATACTCCAGGAGAAGCGGGCCGAGCATGTTATCTTTCAAAAGTACGCATTGGAGCTGCTCGAACGCATCTCGGGCAAGACGAAGCCGCTGAACAATCCGCTGGATCCCTCGCTGACGAACATGCACAAGGCGAACGTGATTGCCCAGACCCGCATTCAGTACAACGAACAGCAGCTGTATCAGCTGATCTTTGAGCATCTGGAGAGCAAGGGTCTGAGCCAAACGGCACAGATGCTGCAGCGCGAAGTGGGCTTGCCCCTGCAGACGACCACGACGCGCAGTTTCCATCAGTCGCCCTTCGACTACAAGGGCTTCTCCGGTGTCAGTTCCATGTCGCGTAGTCGCCTGCGCAGTCGCATGCAGGATGTCAATGCGGCGATCATGTCCAGTGGCGAACAGAATCGCAGTCTGTCCGAATATCTATCGCCGCACAGCAGCACCAGCGGCAGAGCCTCCACATCGGCTGCTGGGGCAGCAGCTGCGGCCGTGGGCGTGCCCAATTTCAGCTACCTCAGCGCACAGACGCCCATCAAGCTGCGCAAGACGGAACGTGCCTCATCGTCGGTCAGTCGCTCGCTCCAAAAGCAAATCAGTTTGGTCAATATGGATACGAATGCCGTGGGACTGCCTGACGATTTGGCCGGTTCGCCGGCACTGCATCCCAAGCGCATCACACTGAACAGCATTGTGACGGAATATCTGACGAATCAGCATTCGCTGTGCAACAATCCGGTGACCACCTGTCCGCAGTTTGATCTTTTCGAGCCGCACAAATGCCCCGATCCGCGCCCCAGCCGTTTGGTCAGCTCCAATTACAATCTGACCTCACGGCATTTTCGCACCCAGGCGGGCTTCAACACGGCACGCTTTGATCGTCGGCACGTCCACACACACTTTGCGCCCTGGCGGACCATGCGCTCCGCTGACTATGATGACCTGGAGTTCACGTGCTGCGATGTCGTCGGCAATTACCTCATCGTGGGCACACATCAGGGCGAGAGCAAAGTGTTCAACATGAACGATGGCGTCGAGCAGTTCTCCTCCATATGCCACACGTATGGCGTGGATGCGATACAGGCGAATCGGGCCGGTGACCTGGTCCTGACCACCAGTCTGTGGCGCTTGCCAACCACCATCTTGTGGTCCATCACCGACAACGAATTCCGCTCCAAGCTGCGTCTGCCCGAGGTCGGCTATTGTGAGTTTAGCCAAACCACGCAGGATCGACTACTGGGCACACACACTGATGCAAGTTTAATGCAGTTGCTCCAATTTAACTAAGTAAATGCTAATCTCTTCTATTGTATTTTGCATTTACAGTGTGCGGTGCTGTATGACATCAATACGGGCTCCAAGGTATCCACATTTACGCCCACCATACCCAATCAGTACACCAAGAATCGTGCGACGCTCTGCCGCACCGACGAACTACTGCTTTCCGGTGAGTTCACCCAGCCGTAATATGCACTCGGTTCGCCTTTATACTCTTTTTTCCCAATACAATCTTAGATGGCGTGCTCTGGGATGTGCGCTCCGGCAAGGAAATTCACAAATTCGACAAGTTTAATCAGTGCATTTCGGGCGTCTTTCATCCCAACTGTCTAGAGGTAAGCGTGTCCTCAAATCAATAAAGTAATATGTCTAACATATTTATTGTAATCTCGCAGATTATAGCCAACACCGAGGTGTGGGATCTGCGCACGTTTCATCTGCTGCAAACGGTGCCGGTGCTGGATCAGCGCAACTGCACGTTCTCGCCGATGCATGTGATATATGGCGCTAGTTTGGGCGCCGATAGAGACCACGACATGGAGACGACCACATACGATACGAGCTTTAATGTACTGGATGCGTACGACTATTCGAGCATTGCGACCATCGACGTGAAGCGGAACATCAACGATCTGAGCGTCAGTGCGAATGGCAGCTTAATTGCCGTTGTGGAGGATCACAGCGGCTACGATTCAAAGCAGGAGACCTATGTGAAGATCTACGCAGTGGGCGTTAAAAAGAGCGAGCGCTCGGAAGAGGTGCGTGCCGTTAAGGACCTGGCCGTCGATGAGGGCGTCATAAGAGGCGGCGCATCGGCGTCTGCATCTGTGGAACCGCCACCGGCCGCCAATGCACCAAGCGGTGACTCTGCGCTAATTCGCATCGTCGAAGAGGCGGCACGCCCCCATACGCCAGCGGCAAATTTAGCCAACGCTGATCCAGATGGCATTGGTGGCATTGGTGGTCCCGACAACGACGAGGCACGCGCCCGTCGTCCCAGCCGCCTAAGGCAGTCGTCACTTGCCAATTCCAATCTGGCTCGCCAGCATGCGCCCAACAGCTCAATTGTTGGTGTGCGACGGCGAGCACGTACACTGGGCGGTGCCGGTGTCGGTGCCGGTGCGCCCATCGATCTCAGAACGCTCATGCGGCAGATGGATGATATTGAATTTAATATTATGTCTATGCTTGCAGGAAGATGATGAGGAGGTGCCCGAATCCAATGAGGAGGGCTCCGAGACGGGATCAGAAACGGGCTCTGAAAATAGTGAGTGCCAAATCATAAGAATGTGGAAAATGAAATTACAAATAACGCCTCTGTTCATCCTCTAGCATTTGCATTAGGCCCGAATTTCCTGGGCTTCCCGTTGCGAAGCCATCGCAATCGTTTTATCGATATAGAGTCCTCCAGCGATGACGATAACGATAGTGATTTGGAAGACGCTGATGATGAAGATGATGGTCTTGAAATTATGTCCAATGTAGACGAAATGGATTTCGAAGGCGAATCCAGCAGCGATGGTACGGATTAACCAGCTTCCTTATAACCAGCAAACTTGTGACTATAATATTCTTCACTCTCTTAGAATAAACTGCCTGAAGCTGTTTAGTCCGGTCCAGCCCAGCCCAGTTAACTACCCAGCTGCATAGGATCTGTGGTCGACTTCTCGGTGCCCAACTTCTTGTTTTCGCGCACATACTACATTTTATTTTCAGCATGTCAAGCACGGCTTTGTGGCTCCTTAAACAACATTAATTATATCATCGCTTAGTTTTTTAAGCTGTTATTATTAAATTTTATTTTATGTTAAAGTTTGTACAAAATAATTAAAGTGTAAAAAATGCGTCAAAAGAAAAACTATAAAACAAGAAAATAACCTGTTGAAAAGTAATTGTGTAAAAAAAATGAAAAATAGAATTGTTTAACAATTTTCAAATGTACAAAATTTACACAAGCCACTTACTTTAAATTAAAATAATAAGAAAAAAATAATTGCAAAAGTGTTGGCAGCTAATTTGGTGCAGTGAACGCATGCAAACAAGAACAATTTTTTGTAAAAGCAATCTGTATTTAAAGTTTGTTCATACAATAGCATAGACATAAAAGTTATATTTAAAAGCGCTCAGCAATAACGATTTGTATTTTTTTAACGGTCAATTAGTAAAGATATTTTAGCTCTGTTTAGATAATACTATTTATACTACATTTAAGCGTTGTTGTTGCATTTCGCCATAATTGGGTACACAGTTAACACCTGTCTAAAGTTGGTACGTTTGCCCAGATAGTTTTGAACATTATTTTGACACTTGTTCACGGAGTGAAAGGAGTATATTGGGTTTGTGCAAAGTCTGTCTTATATGAATGGATTTTTTGTTGTCGCTTCAGATAGTTTTATTTAAATAAATCTATATATAAACCTTGGTTTCAAGTCAAGTTTAGTTTCATCAAGTTTTTGCAGACAAAGACTGCACAACAAATTCTTTCGCTATTACGCTGTAAACGAGTATTGTGCTGCCGGTTACACCCTACTTACTTGCTTATCTTATCACAGTTCTGTGTTGAGAAATGACGCGCTGTCCAGCAATTTTTGGGTTTCAGTTGTTTGGCCAATCGATTTGGTCGCGTGTGTGTCTCCCAACGATTCTCTCAAGTTTATCCTTCAGCCATAGATAAATATGGTTAAGCTGTTTATCGGCCTTTTATTTTTGCGGTCAAGTTGAATGCTTTCGCGCTGAGCGCCGGGGATCACCGAAATAGTCGACTAGTTGAAATTGCGAATTTTAGTTACGATTTGTCAGCGAAGGTGCGCGTATTATACGGCGGAAAAACTTAAAGCTCAAAAAATGCATTCGACCACATTCGTCGTTGTCATTGGGTGCGCCATGCTCCTAACCACGTGTTGCCAGGCGTACGAGGAACGTGCGGATTTCTGTACTGAAACGGAGCCATTGCTGCTAAGCGAAATGGATCGCCATGTGGTCATTCCCAGCGAAAAGGAGCTCAAATGTCGCATAACAGCCACAACACTGACTCTCAAGGAGAAGGTGAGTGGCCTGAGGGCGGGTCTAATCTAATACTAAATTCGTGTATACCAAAGAGTTTTCCAGTTCTTGCAAATATTCTAAATTTGTAGAATACCGAATGAGAATTTATTATACATTCCAGATCACGTAAAAATAAACATAGTTCAAACACTGAAAACTTTGATTGAACGCTCTGTCAATAAATTATATACTACAAATCATTTATCCACAATCGTCCAAATTTACTGCCTTATATGCCAATCGATCAGTCGAGGTTAATTTGATGTCTGTTTGGGCACAATCAATGTAAACCAGTTGCTTGGTATGAAATCCTTAAATGCCAATCTCAAGGCCCCTGATTAATAGACATGTGCGTTATATATATACATATATATGTAAAGGCAATATAGATTATAACAAGTGCTGCAGCAAATAAATCAGTCCGAATCGAGTGGCTTTAAATATTCGCCAATTCAATTAGGTGAGATAATGATAGATAGGAAACGGAAAAAGTGTCTCTGCTTAGATAGTGAAATTGAAGAAGTATGTGTGTGATAAACATATTATTTATGCCAGTACCAAATCAAGTCTTTTGCCTTTGACTAATTCACAGGAAAGCCTGCTAGACACCATGTGCAGAGATCACGGCTCGACGACAATAAAGCGAAGCAATCATCACTTCTTCAAGCTGCACAACGGCGAGCTGAGCGGACGTGGCGGCCAGGATGACCTCTGCCAGAGCAATGCCACCACAATGTTGGCCTGGGTGCCCTACGCCAGCATGATGCAGAACTACGCGGCCGAACTAAATCCCAAGGAGCGTCTTAGCTACATAGCTAAGGCGACCAATGTGGAGCGCGAGAAGACCGAGCTGTGTCACTTCCGGCACACGGATCTGGTCAACAACGTTATGGACAATCTGTTCACCTGCGTAGTCATGATATTCGAGGATAACTTTGTGGGTAACAAACAATAATAAATATAAGCTCACATCTCAATCTCTTCTTTTGCAGTATGGCGTGGAGGATAACATCAATGTGCTGGTGGAGCTGCAGCCGTTGATGTACCAACTGCGCAATATCAGTTATCTGCCCTGGCGCAACGTGACCAACAGCTACAAGATGCGTCTGGGCAGCGGCGTGCTCAAGAATCCCAGCGGTCAGCGCAAGCCCATCTATGGCAGCCTCAACTATGCGTTTGTCGAGAAGATACGCCTGAACACGAGCAACATTTACGATCAGGAGCAACTGGACAGGTTGCCGCTGCTATTTGAGCATCGGGGCTCTGTGCTGGAACTGGATGCGGATGGTGTGGGCGGAATGGATGTGCAGACGCAGGCGTACTACGGTCGCACCATGGACGCGCGCAGCGAGGTAAAGGTGCAAGTGATTGGCCAGTGGATTGACCAGCAGCGGGTGCTTAACGCCGATATCTACGAATACTATGGCCATGGCCTGCTGCGCTATAAGCAGCCAATAACTGGTGTTCGCCTAACATGTGTACGCATTGACACCACAGAGCCGGCGTTTGAGTCGCCGGAATCCGATAATCTGGCCAAGGCGTCGCTGTTCCGGGACATGGCTGCAGCGCCGGCCAGGATGAATGTGAACGGCTCCATGGAGTTCAATGAATGGGAAACAGAGCAGCAGCAACCGGACGACAAATCCTCCTTTTATCCGTGGTTTGTTATCAGCTGCCTGCTATTCGGCATTCTCCTCATTGCCGTAGTCTACGGTATTATTCGCGTTTACAACAATAGGAACAAAGAGCGGCAAAAGTATGAATTGGCCAACAGCAACAACAAGTGCGTGCCTAGTGCCGCCTAGAATGTAAGCAACATTTTTATTTGCTTCATACTGGAATTTTTATATACATTAATTTTAATTCATACCCAATTAAACGTTGAATTTTGTCCACATTTCCTAAATCTAAACAACAGCTGTTTGATAACAGTTAGAAAACACAGGCATTTGCCTATCGATACCTAGATTTTGTGACGTCACATGTAAGCGTTGTCCGTTCTGACAGTACCTTTCAATTGGATTTCGTTATTATGGCATTGACAGTCCTTTAAGTATTCGTTCCCGGGGCAGCTGTTGTTACGTGGGTGTGAAAGTTGCGATTTTGTGTTTCGTGTTGATTGCAGATGTAAATGAGCCAATCCTTTAAGAGAGCAAACCCGGACGGCAAAAAGTCGCAAAAAGCTCTAATGCACCGTGTAATTGTGTAAGAAAGTGTGTTTTGTGAAATGTGAAATGCCCCGAAAGTTTAGCGCTATTCAAAAAGATTAAGGTAAGCCACCAAGATATACAATTAGCTACAATTATTTATTGTTTATATGTAATGATAACTTAAACTTCGTCTAAACAAAGCACGTATTTGCTGATTGTTTTCTGTTCGAAATGTTGTGTATTTTTATGTGAGCAAGTTGGCAGCCCCGTCCGCACAGCCACGCCACATATGCATATCTCACTCACACAAGCAGAAGACGGGGCGAGACAAAAAAGAGAGCTATATATATGTGACGCGAGTGTGTGGGTAATCGTCGTTTCACGTCGTTTCAGCTGCCTCGCGCATTCTGCAGTCGACAGAAGAAGACAAAAGCAGAGGCAGCAACACCATTGCGGTTGCACAGAAATTTCATTCATCGAATTTTTATTAATTTGGCTCTGGTCGAAGTCTAGTTATTTCATTTACTTGCCAGAATAACCAACTGGTGCCGCATTTTTGTTTTTGTTTCGCATCAATTCAAAACAAACTCGCGCTCAGTGCCTAAAATGTGAAATTATTAAGTTTTTCGCTCGGAAATTGTGTGACGCGGCCATATTTAAAAAGAATTTAATATTGAAAATCGCGTAAGGCGAAGGGAGGCCACATAAATTACATAAATACTGATTGGGTAAGTTAGCCCGAAGATTGTGCTATTGTAATCCTTCGAACTAAAGTGAAAAAGTATGAGAAATTAATGGAATAATTTGCTTAAATGTTGTGTTTTAAAACACAAAGTACATTTGTGTCGTTTACTGCGAAAGTAGTTAAAATTGGATTTTTCGCTCGCACCAATACTTGGATGGTAAATTGTGTATAACTAGTTGTCGTCGTCGTCGTGTCGTATCGGCAATACAGCCGTCTCGCTTGCGCCGCCAGCGGCGAGTTGCCAGAAAGTTGACCAATCGTCAGTGTTGCCAGTGTTTGCCAAGCGCGAATTTTAAAATTACGCTTATCAATAAAATTCTCATACTTTTTCGCTCTATGCAAGGAAAATAATACATGCAAGCAACAAGTGTTATTAATCGCTTTGTTCACAGAGGGAAAACTGCATTTTAAGCACACTGTACGGCCACAGTCATGATGGACCGCAAAAAGGTTCTTGAATTGGACAAAATCTGCCGGTTATGCATTTCGGAACGTAAGGAAATGCGTCCATTATTCAGCGAAAAAGTGCCGGAAATGTTGATGGACTGCACCAGTGTGCGCGTCGAGCCCACCGAGGGCTGGCCGGACAAAATCTGTGTGCAATGCGTGCACGCAGTTAGCCGGAATCATGCATTCAAGACGCTCGTCGAGCGCAGCGACAAGGAACTGCGCGAATATATCAAGAGTCTGACGGTGCGCCTGGTGATGGATGAGTCGCTGACGCCGCAAGAGCGCAAACAGCAAAAGTTGCTGCAGAAGCAACTCAAGCAGCAGCAGCATCTCGAGGAGCAGCAACAGAAACTGGAAGAAATGCTGCAGCAGGAGCAGCAGCTACAGCAACAGCAGCAACAACAGCAGCAACAGCAGCAGCAACAGCAGCAGCAACAACAGCAACAACAACAGCAGCAGCAACAACAACAACAGTCGCCTATATTTCTGCTGCAGCAACCACAGCAACAGCAGCAGCAGAAGGTACAAATACCAAAACGAGTTAAATTGTATGTGCTTTTAATAATTTGTTTCTTTTCTGACAACAGCCCAAAAGCAAATTGAAGCCTCTGCTGCGTAAGGGCTCGTCACGCCAGTCCAAGAAACAGCAGGAGCTGATACAGCTTCTGCCGGAGCCAGCGCCACCGCCGCCGCCACCACCGCTGATTACCCAGCAGCAGCAGCAACAGCAGCAGATACAACAGATTCAACTGCCAACGCTGCAACAGGCGCCTGCGCAACTGATGCCCACAACAACTGCACAGCAAATCCTTTTGCCCAATGGCCAGTTCATAACGACGCAAATTGTGACGCCGCAGTTGGCGCAGATCATCAGCCCGCAAACGACGACAACGAATGCGGCGGCCTCGGCACAGGCGCACTTTCTGCCGCAGCTGCTGCAGGCACCCAACGGTCAGACGCTCCAAATCGTGCAGCAGCCGAACGGCACGCAGACGCTGCAGTTGGTGCAGCTGGTGCCGCAGCGGAGTATGGCGCCGGCGGTGACAACAACGACGACGACAACAGCGGACATGTGCACGACCAGCAGCGGAGGGGCGTCGCTGACGGATGCAGATGTGCAGCTGCTGGACGATGGTGAGATGGATGATGAGGAGCTGGACGAGGTGTATGAGCAACTGGATGGCAAGGGTCACACCTTCGAGACGATTGTGCTTGACGATGATCAGCAGCAGGACTTCCTCAAGGATCACCAACAGCAGCATCATCAAGTACTTATCGACGAGGAGCTTACGCACAGCGACACCCAAGAGCAGGATCAGGACCACGATGAATATTTTGACGAGCAGCTGCTGCAGCACGAGGATGGCGTCAAGCACGAGGATGACGACGATGACAACTTCATCATTGAGGAAATACAGCTTGACGACGAGGATATGCTTGACGAAGCCGATGGCGATGTGGATGGGGATGGGGACGGGGATGATATGACGGCCGTCGACGATTGCGAGTACATAACCGATGATCAGGATCATGGTCTCGGCGGCGATGTCGACGATGAGCTGCACTATGCCATTATGGAGCCGCCCGATGGCGATGTGAGCGCCAGCGATATTGATCAGGCCTTCATCGATGTCGATGCACAGCAACAGCTGCAGGAGCAACAACATCAGCAGCAACAGCAGGAACAGCACCATCAGTCTGTGGATCTGCATAACATATCGCTTGAGAATGCTGTGGTGGAGTTTAGCCAGGATACGCTGGTGGCGCCCACATTGCATGTCAGTAGCACGCCCAGTCCCACGCCCAGTGCAGCGAAGCGTGCGCGTCGTGGCAACAACCAGCAACAGCAGCAGCAGCAGCAACAACAACAGCAGCAGACAACAAGCAATCAGCTGGTGGAGACACCTTGCAACCACCAGCACAGCCCGCCCACCATAAGCAGCAAACTGGCAGCCGCCAATTCGCGTCAGTTGGTGCAGACCGCCTCGGTGATTGCGGCTGCGGGTGCCGATGATAATTACGAGATTGACGCCAATCTCGTAACGGAATTCATCAAGCAGCACACATCTCCGCTCGGCTCCGGCCGTTATATTTGCCATTTGTGCAGCACGGAGTTTCGGCAGTTCAAGGGCCTGCAGAATCACATGCACTCGCACACGAACTGGATACGGGCCAATTGCAAGAAGCAGCCGCAGTGCGAGATCTGTCTGAAGAGCTTCAAGGGGCCGGGCATGCTGCGCATGCACATGAAGACCCACGACGCCGAAACGAGTACGCCGCAGTGCAACATTTGCAATCGTACGTTCAAATCGAAGGCGATCCTCTACAGGCACCGGCAGACGCATCAGCAGCGTGCCTATTGCTGTGGTGTGTCCAATTGCCGCAAGAATTTCTCGAATGCGGCCAATCTGCGCTGGCACGTGGAACGCAAGCATCCGGAATGCGTGGAGCCCTTCTACAAGTGCGGGGAATGCTCGACCCTCTACGACAACATCGACGGACTGCAGCATCACGTTGAGAACACGGATCACGGCAGCAATGGCGCCGCCGAAACGCAACTGCTTGCAACCAACACAAATGCGGCGTTCAGCGGCGCCGTCAGCATCGTCAGCAATGGCACCGACATGTCCAGCATCATTGCGGCCGCACCGAATGCTCTGGGCGGCACAGCGGCACCGGGCGATACGCATGCCGTTGTCGTTGGCTCCTCCGGCGAGATGTACTTTGTGACGCAGGCGTAGCCAGGGCAGTTTGCCGATCTAACCGGCAACACCGAGTGCCTGCTCGGCGTGTAAATCCTAAACAGGCGCATAGATTTACAGAGAATGCAAGAAACATCTTTAAATAAATTACTATATATATATATCTATATTTTTATACTACCCTCTAGCATATATGTATACGTATATATAGTTTATACTTAACACACACACACACACATTGCAATCCTAGTTGTCCGTCATTGTAGCTTGTTTGTAGTACTCGAATTTCGTATGCGACATTCAAATGTAAAATAAATTCAAGAACCGTCGTTTTAGCCATAAGTTTTTATGTTTTTAAGGAATAACTGTAAACAGAAAGTCGAGTTTTTTCGACACAGCCGCGATGCTTTAAATAATAGTTATTATATATATGTATATAAATGGCTATGGAATTCTCGTACATCTTGATGTATGCGTGTGTGTCTAGGGTAAAAATCATTGCGGCTAATTTAACCAGTGGCAGTTTTCCTTTGCATATTGGGACTGGACATTTTATTAGACTCAATTTTTCGGCTTGGTTTTCATTGTTGGGCATTGATTATTACTAAAAATAAAACAGCAAAAAGGATGGAAAATTTGTTTCAATTGAAAATAAATATAAATAACTATATTATAGCTAAACTGTTGTTTAACTTAGAATTTACACAAAAATATAACTATATAATAATTTAAGCCGCTTTTCTGTTATTATATTTATTTTCACTTTTCTTTCTATTACAACATTATCTCAATTGTTATTCAAGTGGCATGAAAAACAAAAGCAGTCCGCGAATAACAAAAATAAACCTCAGAAAAAAACAGCATAAATTAACGGGCAAATGCAACAATTAAGTCAAGGTTTTTCCCATCGTTCATCGATTCTACAAGGTCACGTGCCAAAGTCTTCTATTATTCCTGGTTTTACAATTAGTGACAGTTATGAATGCTAGTTCTGGGTATAAGCATCAGACCGTTGGATATATGCAAAAATATATCTACTAAAAGACATAAGTTGTATTCGTCTGTTTTCTAATTCTCTTCTAGCACAAAAGTTCCACAAGCTATTCAAACTCCATTGATTGTTTAATTTGTTGCTCCATCTGAGCGTTAAATCTATAAAACTAATTGCACTTTGCCAGTTTATATAATCGTCTGTAATGCGATCCCTTTCAATGGGCCGTAATTATGGCTCGAATCTCGCTGGAAAAACGTAAAGAAAACACGCAGTTCAGGCGCCCCAAGTTGGATTTGTAAATGAGGCGGCTAGAGTTTACTTTATGGTTGTTTTCTTTGGTGTTTTTATACCCTGCTGTGCCCATTGTTATAAAAAGGATAGATGGAAGTATGTAACAGGGAGAAGATATTACTCCAAAAAAACATCTATTTCATATCAGTAAATAAATTTATAAACTTTATTTTCTTTAAAACACAATCAATAAAAAAAATTTACAAAAAAATATATTCTTGTTTGAATCAAGGTTTCGTCTTTAGGTTAGGGT
Source organism: Drosophila micromelanica (assembly GCA_004143825.1). Taxonomy (NCBI): domain Eukaryota; kingdom Metazoa; phylum Arthropoda; class Insecta; order Diptera; family Drosophilidae; genus Drosophila; species Drosophila micromelanica. The sequence continues at coordinate 18,091 of SCDY01001779.1, forward strand.
TTGAATCAAGGTTTCGTCTTTAGGTTCGGCTCACGAATCTAATTTTCATATTTATAAACCAAGGTTTTGTGTGAACTTTAAAAATTTTATATTGAAAATATCTTTCATCGAAATTATATTCAGGCAATTTAAACTAATGGGGTTGACATTTTTTTTCGTTATTAATAAATTTCAATATTATTATCGGATTCGAGCCGGTGCACTTTAAAACCTTCCCCGCTCTCCTCTCGGTATTTTTACCCATTGCAATGCCATCTTCAAGTTTTACACAATTTCTAACATTCGGATAAAACATAAAGAATAAATTAAAGGTATTATTCAATGTATGTTTTGCAATGGTTAACAGGGTATCCCTGGGTCGGTCCTACTTGTTTTCTCCCACTTACCCACCCGTTTGGGTGCGTCACTTAATGCGCAGCGGTTTATGGCCCCCATCAACTTTGCCGCAAAGTTTACAGTTTCCACAACGCAATTCATTCATTTCGTGTAATTTTTAAGGGGCTTCATCTAAAATTTGGCCCAAAAACTAAATTTTATTTTGTTTTCTTTGCTTGCAGGTGCGATTTGAAGCATATCGATGAGCTGCGTAAGTTGGCCACACGCTCCATCATAATTTTCAATTTGGTCTATAAATAATTATCAAATGTTAAACTGGAGTGGACACTTGCCTATGAGCTGGCTTACTTGTGTCATTATTATTGTCCAATTTGACAATCATTATTAATTAGCAACAACATTTGGCGAATTTAATGTATAGTCTTCGAAATGTTGACAATCGGAAAGCCCATCAATTTTATATTATTTATGACGACATTTATACTCGCTCGAATGTATGTATATGTACATATATATATATATAGACAGCTCGATTAGATAGGCAGTCGACTTGGTTCCAAGCAGACAATCTGGGATTTGGATGCGTGACAACGAGTTACTTGCGATAAGCGTGGAATTGGGGATAATAGTTCCAGCTGTTCTAGCGTTCTATTTAAATTATTCTGAGGTAGCATATTTAATTTGCATGTTAAGTGGCCAACTGAAAATCAATAACGCAAAAAAGGCCAGAAAATTTCGCACAGGAATTTCGCATGACATCATTTACCTAGTAAGTTTTCTAGTTTCCTATATGGTTATGAAAATAGGTCAAAGAAGAAAAAAAGTTTTAAATTTTCTTAACTTTAATTGGATCGCTGAAAAAAGCGAAAAAGAACCACCAACATCGACCCACTATATTATAAAGCTATATATTGCAAGAAATGATTTTAAAAAAAATCAAGTTTTTGAATTTAAAGATAATAATGCTGCTTATTAACTTAATTTCTTTCAGTGAAGTTTTCTTGGGAAAACCCTTAATAAATGTTTTGTTTATCAGTTGCACCCACTTGAAATTAAAAATGTTCCTATAAAATTAATAAACAGTAGCACATTACTGGGCTTATAGCTGTTATCATATCATAGCCATTAATTAGCCGGAAAATAATTGTTATGAATAATACCCATGTACGACGCTATAAAGATGACGTGGATTATGTTTATTATTCATGCTCGAACCACGTACAGTTTTGGCAAGAATGTAGATATATACAATCTATATATTATGCGCAAATATGCATATAATTTTAATGAACATATTTAACATTTAATTATAATAATTAAGCAACGCATATCAAAGGCATTTTCCAAATGAAATCAAGTGGAAATTTTGTGTGTAAATATATTCTATATTTTTATGTGAATATGTGCGTATATAGACATTTGTTCTGTCACGTTGAATCAATTAAATTTGATATAATATGGCAAGTGCGGCAAAACTGAAAATTACCCAGTCTCATTATTTATTCAATTAGATTTTGCACACATTTATAACATTTGCCAGCGCATTTATAAGCTTATTTATATAAATATATATTTTTCGAATGAAATATGTTTTAGAAATCGCACAATTTTTGGCACTACTTCCAAGTATTTTATAAAGTTCAAGGACGCCAAGAAATTCCATTATTTTGTTTTTCAAGGAAATGGTTTTATAAATTATTATATGTAGGATGCCTTATTGAAAAAATAATTTTGTCTCTCAGTTAGAGAAATTTATATATTTATTTATAGTGTGAAAAACATTTGAGTTTCTGCATAACTATAAAAACTGAAAAGAAAAGAAATATTTCTTTTCTTTTTGTTATAAGTATGCATCTCTAATAAAATATCTTTACCTTGTTTATTTAAGTGTATTGCAATAATTAATAAAATACTTTCATTATTTGATTTTAATTTGTATTTGTAAAATATTGTAAAAACAAAAGCAAATAGCAGCTGACTAAGCAGCTTTCTGTTTATGTCATTAAAGCAGATTGAAGAGGCAACGTTTGCCATTTGCCTTGCCGGAAGAAACCGAAAGCGAATGCGCCGCTTTTGTTTACAATTTCAGTTCGTTTCAGTTGAGTAGAGCTGGGAACACTTTTTTTTGTTGAATAGATCTTTCCCGATTACGTATGCTGCGTATGCGAGATCTTTTGATGTAGGTTCTGGTCTGTACCCAAAGAGCCGTTGACGTTAATGAAAATAGAAACAAATACGATAAATTTAGTAAAATGTTTTACAGTCAGCAGTTTTAGGCTATATGCCGAACTACACAAGTTTTAAAAAAAATTGGAGCGTTTGTATGAGTCTAATTTACTTTTGCAATTGTTTTCGCAGACACGTTGACAATTTTTCCTTATCGCTTCGGTGAAACATCACGAATTGCAAATTCACACTTAGATTCGCACATTGTTTATTGTTTTTTTTTATCGTTTGGCTAATTCGTGTTGTGTGTTGCCTTACAAATTTATTGGGTATATGTGTTATGTAAAAGAATGATCGTGACATTGTTTTTTTTTACATCAATGAACGCAGGGACTTATTCATCACATCCTCTTAAGAAAAATAATTTACTTGTATTTTATAATTATTTGATTTTTCATTTAAGAGTTTTAAATATGTTCAGCAAATTCTTATGTGAATTGTAAAATAATCTAAATTTTTGGGCTAAAGATTTTGCAGCACAAAAATTACTTTTTTTTATATTTAAAAAATTTTGTGAATATTTTTGCCATTATTTTGTGTAGTGCATTGCGCAGTCGTTCTGGCTTATCTGCAGCCTTGTCGTCATTTATTGTATTTATTTGCTTTTCGTATCGTTGGCATTAAATTAAACTTGATCTACATATGCTTGAGCACATATAGGTATACACAAACAGGTAAGTACACACAGATTTACAAATGCTATCCAAATATTTATATAATTCATATAATTATAGTCTGGCTGCAGATCTGCGAGCATTATTTTTAGTTTCGTCGCACAGGTTGGCATATGTATGCTTATATATACATATAACTGCGTCGCAGTTTTATTTCCGTTTGCCAAAGTGCCTCTATAAAAAAGAAGGAATTACATAAAACAAAAAATAACTGAAGAAATCACTTTCCTGTTTTTGTTTTTTTTTTTTGTTATGTACATGTGGGCCAAACATTTCGCTGTCTTCGATGACGTCTGCTATTGACATTGGCCCAGACGGTCTTGAATTTTTCTTTCGATTATCTTGACATGTGTGGATTATATGTATATAAATTTAATAAAAACTTAAACTTGCAAATTGAAGTTGCTTTTTGCTATTGCCTACTTATTGGGGCTGGCGTTGCCTTTGGCTTAGGCAAAAAAGAGCACACTCCATAATTGGCTCGGGTCAGTTCTAAGTTGTTTTTAGGGGCCCGTTTCGCATTCATCATATTTGCTCCTCAAACAGCGCCCTTGCCGGGCGCTGTATGGCATGAAAATTGCTGGCATAGCTCCAACATTTTTTTGTTGTTGCCCGACCGCCCACAGATTTTGTGGCTGTTTTAGTTGGCAACAGCTGCTAATAAAGTTGGTTCGTTTGGCATGGTCAGTGCTCGCTCGCATGCCGCTACAGAAGCTCTTTTATAGAATTGCCGAATCAGACAAATGCCAATGGTTATTTCATTAAGCACATTCCTACACACGAATTTCATTCGTTTGCCCCGAGCCGGCGCCTCTCCGTAACCCACCCCCTCCTAATCCGAAATACGTATATAAGGCGCCTGTCCACGGTTTCAGCTCGTGCCCAGTGTTCCGGCTAAAGAGTGACGTCTCTTCTAAATAATCGCATCAATTCGTATACTATGAAAACGAGGTAAATTGTCTGCATAAAATCAACGGAAAATTGCTTAGATTTTCCCAATACTCAATTGTCTACGTTCGCGAAATTTTCTCTTGGTCACCTTTCGATTTGCAGGATCCAATGTCAGGGCCATTGTTGTCTTTTGGCACACGTTTAAAAAGTTTGTCTAGGCTAAGACTATACTAAATAAATACGGCATCTATATACACACGTTCAGTTGTCAACGTCTTTTTACCTAATATATAAATTACTACATTCAATCAAAAGTATTTTTATAATATTTAAAATATTTTCGCAAAATGTTGCCAAAATATTCATTTCAGATTTGTAAGAGCTCAAAGTTCTAGTGGGAATGAAAAGGAAAACAGACGTAAACGATCAAATAGTTATTTCTTATTTAAAAGTTATAAAAACAAAAATATAAGTCTAAATAATGTTTTATATATATATAGAATATATACGAAATTTATTAAAAAAATTAATATTAAAAACAAGAAATATTAAGAACTAATATGAAAATCGAACTATACATTAAATTTGGAATCCGTTGCTAAAATTTTAGACTTGATGCAAATGTACATTAAATAAAAATAAAAATGTAATTGTATGTTTTGAGAAATAAAAGCTGTGTACCACTTTCATTAGGCTCAGTACAGCTGTTTTATATAATCAGTTTCCCTGATTATGATAAGCCAGTTGCTCACACACACACACACACACACGCACACGCACACAGACATTGCCTCAATCACAATAAGTAACACAAATGAAAGCAGCTGATGGTTGTTATTCACTCAATTGACGGGCATTGTTGTTGATTCACATTATGGGCTAAACGAATAGGTAAAACGTAATTGTTATTGCGAATTTCAATTGCCGCCCGCTGACTGTCTGTCTGTCTGCCTGTCGGTAGTTGGGTGGGTGAGTGCTTCAGTTTCGGCGTCTGTTTTCAATTAAACGGGCAACGAGCGCGTGTTTTCAATAAATGTCTTCCCAAATTCCCAAACAAAACAAGTAAGAACGCTGCACTTACCGACTGCGTTATACTCCTTCTCGTTCCCAATTATTATTATTATTTAGAAAATTGTTGGTATTTTGTAATGCGAGGATGATAAGCTTTAAAAGTGAGGGAGATTTCTTATCCTCGCGGTTTGCGGGGGCGGAAATTATTAACACTTTGAAAACAAAAATTTTTTCTGAAATACATCGATTTTAAATGTATCGATTAAAAACGCAAACTAGTAATTTTATATTTAAAAAAAAAAAATTTTTCAATAAATGCATAAGGGGAGTACATGCTTTTTTCGAAGAAAATATCGAAAATTTTTTTTTTCAAAAACGCGTTGATTTTATTTGTAGAATTGATTTAAGTGAAAAATCATGACCAGAATGCCATCAAACATGAAAATCGGTTCATTTTTGACAAATTTATGGGTGTTTCATATATGAGACCTTTGGGTCCAAGAGCCTTACATGTCAAAATTTTTGTCAATTTTGGCATGATTTTTTTTACAAAAATTTGACCCTCTCAAAATCACCTTAAATGATGTTTTTTATGCTATTTGTGGCCAACAAAATCGATTAAAAACGCAAACTCGCAATTTAAAATTTTGAAAAAATTTTTTTTCGAAAATTCATAAGGGCGGAGTACATGCTTTTTTCGAAAAAATATCAAAAAAAAATTTTTTTTCAAAAACGCATTGATTTTAAATGTAGAATTGATTTAAATGAAAAATCATGACCAGAATGCCATCAAACATGAAAATCGGTTCATTTTTGACAAATTTATGGGTGTTTCATATATGAGACCTATGGGTCCAAGAGCCTTACATGTCAAAATTTTTGTCAATTTT
>SCDY01001780.1:0-22741 GCA_004143825.1 Drosophila micromelanica
TGATAAACTTGTATTGCGTATAATATATACGAACTGAATGAGACCAAGATCAGCTTTCTAGCTTTTGTAGTTTCCGAGATCGCTGCGTTCATACAGACAAACATACAGACGGACAGGCGGACATGGCTAAATCAACTCAGCTAGTCGTCCTGATCAAGAATTTATATACTTTATGGGGTCGGAGATGCCTCCTTCTGCCTGTTGCATACATTTCAACAAAACCATAATACCCTGTTTTACCCATTTTCAATGGGTTCAGGGTATAAAAATATAAACAGAAAAGTTATAGGAAATAATATGCGGGCGTTTAACTTGGTGAATTATCTAAAATCGGTGTGATCAATAATCACCGTCTTTAATTTTGTAGTCAGTTTCAAATTTTTACTTTTAACGCATATAGACATTTTTTTCTTTTAAATAATAAAGGTTCTTTGAATGTATTTTTTTTTCAGTTTTGTTCCATTACATATAAAATATTAAATTCTAAGCTCTCTGATATACAATTCGAATTAAACTTTAATCTTAAATAAATGGGTGCAAAGATTTAGAGGCTTTAAAAAAACATTGTTTAAGATACTTTCTTGGTTTGTATTAAAAGAAGAAAAAAAGTAAATTATGGAACAGAAGGAGGGAGAGAATATATATTTGGTTTAAACTACATTGAAAGTTAAATCAGCGGGCGCAGTGCGATTTGTGTGTGACCAACGCATACAAAATAAGTGTTGTACAGTGGTTGTATATAGGCTTAAATCTAAGCAAAAGGGTTAAGTGTTGATGACCGTATAATAGATGCTGAATTGATGCATGGCTAATTCATGTTAAGTGTCTAGATTAATCGTTCATGTAGTAATTGCCTAAGTGCATATATGTGGCGTCTGTCTGAATGGGGACGTCTGACTAACGATCTCGGAAGAGCACCGAGTGGAGAGCATCAATGTCCACCTCCACACCGGAGGAGTTTGTGGTAACGGTACGAGAGCTGCAATCAATTTGGAAAAGGTGAAAGAATTAAATATTGAAGGTGGCAAAAGTTGCACTGACTACACACCTGACCGAATGCGCGGACCGATTGGATGAGTGCGGATTAACCAGCACACAGTGCATCGGCTGGCCATCGAATTCACGCTGGTGATAGGCATCCACAGCCATCTCGGCGTGCTCCAGGGACTTGTAGATGACCTCTGCAGTGCCCGGCCGCACCACATGCGCATCGTACATGGGCCCAATGTCATTGAACAGCTCCCGTATGTCCGACGTGGTCACGTTCGCGTGCAGATTGCTAACCAGCAGCCGATAGCCGGGCTTGTTGTTTGCCACGCTCAGCGGCAGAGGCATCAGCATGGTTGGTGGACTGCGACGCTGGTGCATGGACACCGAGGACATAACGGGTGCGGACATGTGCGCCTTCGGCTGCCCGCTGCCATTCTCGTTCGCATAGATACCATGGGACACACGGCGATCTGGCTCGCTGCCAAAGAGACGGGCACGCAGCGAATCCGGCAAATTGGAGGTGGCCACCAAGTTGCGCTGCCGCCGCTCAAACAGCTTATCGACGCCATCGCCCAGTGGCGGCGGCGGCATAGACGGCCGCTCCACACGATTGCGCGCCGCCTCGTAAATGGCAAACGGATCTCCGGATAAATTATTGCTCTGTGGCGAGCTTATCTCCACACCGTCCATATCCAAGTCGTAGTTGTCATAGCCGTGAGGCATGCGCGGACGCTGCCCGCTAGGCTGCTGCTGCTGGCTGGTGTTGTAGCCGCTCAAGTGCAGCGTGCGTGCGATCTCCTCTGCAAACCGGAACAGGTATGAATCGTTAGTTGACTGCGGCTGCGACTGGTTCCAAGTACACTCACCATCCTCCAGCTCCTGCATGTTATCATAGTCCACGTAGCCGCGTGGCACGAACGGCTTGGCGGAGGCATTTAGTCGACTGGGCTGAAACGACTGACCTCCGCCACCGCCGGGCTTGTAGCAATGGGGGGACCGCTCATCCTTGGGATCCCAGAGCGTTTGTATCATGCCGCCCGGCCGATTGGTCATCGTGATAATGCGCTGGCCGAATCGGCCCTTGTGCAGGACACCACTGCCGCCCATTCGCGCTGACGGGCGGTGCGCCTGCGGCGGCAGTGGCAGCGGCAGAGGCATCGGCATACGCTCCTTTTTGCGCTCGAGCAGCACGTTGCGGGCATCGATGCCAGATTCGCGTATGTTCTGGTTGAGTATGTCGCGGGCATCGACGATTTTGGCACGCGTCTTCTGGATGATCTTGTTGCGGGCATCGTAGGTGCGCGTGTGCATGCCCGGATTGTTGAGCGGCTTTCGCGGCTTCATCTGAATGGCATGACTGCGGCAATAACGGCAAATAAAACGCAAACGTTAGCAGAGCAGCGCCATTTTCTTTTGGCTGAAACACTTACAGTTTTTTATCGGTGGTCCGCTGGGGGTTGTGAACGCGCTTGCGCTCAATTATTTCGTCCAGACTGAGGTCCACGTCCATGTTGCTAGAAATGCGCACTGCACTCTTATTATATTGAATTAATTAATTGCAGCTCTCCATGCGAAAAACTCGTCGAGATGCTGTAGCGATTTCCACAGATGCGCCGTTGCCGTGTCGTCTTCTGTCACTAGAAATTGACAAGCGGAGGCCAGGGTTACAAAACTACCCACCTTTAATATCGATAGTAGTTTTTGGTAAATTTGTTAAAAACTATCGATACTATATTCCACAATCTCTTGAAAAAGTATATGACTAGATTTGTTTTATTCAAGCAACAGTTACATTAAAACTGAACAAACACATGCACAAATGTTTTAATTTTTAATTTCAGTATTGTTTTTTTATCAATTTAAGAATTTTTCTGTCAAACAACCTTTTAAATCTTAAATCGATTGGCAATGGTGCTGTGCATCGCAGCTTAACTAAAAGAGCCAGTTCAGTCGTTCGAATTTTATAGCAAGACTTCGTACGTTTGGTGCTTCTTCGTCACACTATAGTTAAATACGCTTAAGTTATAGATATGTCGTAATTTTGCTTATTTTTAATGTTTTAACAATAGCAATATTTAATAAAAAAAAATTTTAAATATGCTTTAATATACGATGAATGATCTAGCACATAGTTCGTTCGTTCAGTTAAGTGAGCAGTTCAATCGAACTTGTTCAGAACAATGTGATACAACTCTAATGGACAATGCAATTGTGCATCACTAACATCGCCGCTATTTTGTGTTGTCAATTATTCTCTTGGTTATAATTATTTTCACCTGCATTTGCCAAACGAGCTCATTGGCGCAACTCACAATAAAGGTGCAACTGCAACTGATGCGATTGTCCGCTGGCAGCCAATTCGTTGAATAACCTTTTTATTACCGTTAACAGGCTCCAACAGCGTACACCGCATGCTGAATACAACAAAACAAACCCAACAACAACAGCCACAACAACAATATGAATCCCTGCGCTGTGCCCACATCCGTGCCCGATGTTGACGGCGACAAGCGCTGGCAGAGCATACATCGCCGATTCATATCCGATTGCCGCGAAAAGGATCCGGACGTGATCTTCCTCGGGGATTGCATATTCGAAACGCTGCAGGACACGGACACCTGGAATCAGTACTTCGCACCGCTGCACTGCCTCAACTTTAGCATACGCGACGATCGCACCGAGCACGTGCTGTGGCGCATCGAGAACGGCGCCCTCGACAATGTCAATCCCAAAATCGTTGTCCTGCACGTCGGCACCAACAATGTGAGCAACAGCGCCTCCGAAGTCGCCGAGGGACTGCTCGCCAATGTCGCCAAGATACGCGAGAAGCTGCCCGGCGCGTACATTCTGCTGCCGGTAAACAGAGCTGATACCAATCTTGCCACCATCCAATCTTGATTATTCATTGTGTTCACATATTTGCAGTCGTTGCTGCCACGCGGCCAACAGCCGAATGGGCTGCGTGAAAAGAATGCCGAGATCAATGCATTGGTCAAGGAGCAGACAAAGGGACTGGATCGCGTGCAAACCGTTGCCATTGACAAGGGGCTGGTGCAGCCGGACGGCAGCATTAGCCATCACGATATGTTCGACTATAAGAATCTGACCAATACCGGCGCCAAAAAAATACTCGAACCATTGCACGATTTGCTGTCGCAAATACTAAATGAAAACGAACTGGAACGCGATCTCACGCCATCCGAATAGCTTACTCGAAGGGGCGTAATGCAAAATGGAAATGGAAGAAATAACCCAACCCAAGAGTAATCCAAAACCGATCCAACCGCTTGATCTTCAACATTAAAAGTATTCACTCACGTATTAATACAAAACTTCGTTTTTGTTTCCCAAAAAAAAAAAAAAAGAAAACAACACAACGCAAGTTTCCTTACACAGCTTACCACAGAAATTATATATTTATCCCATACTCTTAAGTTGATATAATGTTTCTGCGTATTTTAATTAATATGCACAACACGATATACAAACACGCATGAAATTTTGTATTTTGCATTTATACTAAATATAATTATGATAACATACATATATAACTTATAATATGCATATTAGTTTCATGGCCAAAACGAAAAATTTACATTCCCTGAAACGCTTCAACGTATATAGGTCTTAAAAACTATGAATATGCTCTTAAATGTAATATTTTTTATATCACAATTTTAAATAAGCTATAAACACAAAATCCCACTAGTGTATTTGGATGACCATTTGGCGTCAGGTGGTTCAATTTGTGAAAAATGTGCGTGAAATTGAAATTTGCGGCAGATAAACATGAATTTTATTGCTGCTTAAGTTCTGCAATATGTTCTAGAAACTTATTTATGTGTTTGTACAAATAAATAAAGACATTTGATAGTGTGTTTTTCAATGCTCAAAGCAACCAGCACCCTAGCTTGCTTCACTTACCATAAATATCGCCTCTCTATGCGATTTTCATAAGCTCAAGAACAGCTTTAAAATTTCAATATGATTCTTGGCAAATGAGAACGCATGTAAAAATACGTGAGGGGAAGAGTAATGAGTGTTTAAAAAATAAGCATAAGGCCAAATATTTTTGCACTTGTAAATTCAATTTCCAATTGGCTTTAAAGTTTGAATGCGACTGTTAGCGCAGACAATCGAAAATATCGATAGCATCGATAGAGAAAGTATCGTGAGTCAGAGCTGATTTTGCCAAATAAGAGGTCTTTGTTTACTTTTTTGTGGCCAACACCAATTCCAATAAACCTTTTTGTTTTTCATTTGTTGCGTTAACACACAATGAGCTGTTACGGCTGCAGCCGTAAGTATGGACTCTTCTGCAAGGAGGTAGGCCTGGCGGGGTATTCAGAGCATGGGAAATACATTCGTTAATTGAATTATTTTGCAGTACGGTTGCCCCAACTGCGGCTATTCCTATTGTGCTAAATGCCTGAAGCGACCCATGGCTGTGCCCCGTCATGGTGGCAAGGTGCTCAACGTGTGCCTCATCTGCTACGACAAGCTGTCCAAGATGCAGGCCAATGCCGATGCCGAGAAGGTCGTCGACTGCGAAGCCCTGCCCGGCGAACTGGTGACCAAGCTGCGTCTGCCGCCGAAGATCACAACGCCACCGGATGCCGAGGCAGCCGATGCGCTCTTCGAGTAAGTAATCCATGCAGTCATTTGTCCACATTTATAACCAGATGTCTGTCCAACGCAGCAATGTGCTGCCCTCCGAGGAACTGGCCGCCGTGTTGGCGCCCATCAGCACGGCGGAAGCTGGCGCCACGGGAACCACAGCTGCAGCCAGCAGCACAGACGGCGAGGACATTGACAAGAATCTCGACAGCGCAATTAGCAAGTGGTTGCAGAATCTGAAGGCTGTCGAAACGACGGATGACGAGATACGTGCGCGTCTTTCCAATTTAAGCGGCATGCCGCATCAAAAGAACTATGACAGAAAGGATCTCCTGCTGTCCACGGACCAACGCTCCGATCAAGAGAAAATCAAAGATCTGCTACAGCAGTTTCTGGGTGAAACGCAGCTGGACCAGCGCTTTGAGAGTGAACAGAACGATGCCATTTCCGACATTGAGAGACGTTTGCGTGCCCTGCGCGATGCACCCATCGTTGCTGCTGGAGAAGAAGGAGCAGCAGCTGCAGCGGGCTCAGAGGCCACCAATACTCCTAGCGATAACGAGGACGAGAACGACGAAACGGTTTTGCAAAACATTATGGAAAAGGTTTCATTTTGGTACAAACTCTTTTTAGTCGCCCTTAATCACAATTAATTTTGTTGCAGTATTTGGCTGAGTCACGTTTGCCGGCAGCAGCGGATCCTTTGGAGGCCGAGTTGGGCACCACCGTTGGCAATCCCAACAGCAGCATAAACGAGGAGTTGCCCTGGTGCAACATATGCAACGAGGATGCCGTCTTCCGTTGCCACGGCTGTGACGGAGAGCTCTTCTGCGCCCAATGCTATCGCGAGTGCCACGACGATGAGGAGTACCGTGCCCATGTTAAGGAGAAGTACAGTATGCCGCCCAAATTCAAGGAGAATCACTTCTAATGCAATTTGTTACCAATGCTTGTTAACATATTTTTATTGTATTTTGTATGCTTGTTTTTTTTTTTTATTTTTAATATTAAGTATTCCGTACACCTGTTTCAAATAAGTTTACATTAAGTTACATAAGTGAATGTACAGCAACTGGCAATATTAAAGAGAGTAGCTATTAAACAAATATTACCAGGTTTATTTGAAATCTTTAGCATTGCACACATATGTATAATTTACCCTTAAAAAGTCCTCAACGAAATAGAAAACATGATTAGGACAGAGACAGAGATATATAGAAATATGTATGCGGTTTCGGATAAATTGAAACCATTCAATTAATTATAACAATGGCATACTTCTGTACATATATATATATTGATATATGTATAATCTCCAATATCATAAGGCAATTTAAGGTAAAAAACATATTGAATATATAACTAAATGCACATTTGATGACAACAACTTGCAGTTAATCTGCTGTTAACAACTGGTTATCAAATTAACAACTCTATAAAAAAATGAAGATAATTGGCAACATTTAAACAATTTGTGAACAGACCTTGCATTAAGCTAAAAAAAACTTACATTACATATCCTACGCATATGCATGGCTTATTTTTTTTTTTTTATCTATATAGTTATTTAATAATTATACATAAATATATATGTATGTATTTGTGGTAAATTGGTCAGTTAACTGTTCCTTTGCTTACAAACTAAATTCGATGCCTATTGCACAAAACAGCAATTGGAATTATCAAGTTACGATTACGATTACGATAATGTCTGTAAGGCCCCCGCTAAACCGAAATGTGCATCTTCTCCATATACTTGGGCACCAAATGCTGTGCCGAATAGCGTTCAAATGTGAAATAATCAAAGAACTTGTCGCGATGCCGCCGAAAGATGTCCGGATTGCGGCACCAGTTGTAAAGCATTTTGATCAGCGAATTGGACGTATTATAAAGATTCTCCTTGGGATAGATTTCGGGATAGACGAGCTTGTTGGGCGCTATCGGATAACAGCCACAGTAGGTGGCCTCCAACATGGAAACGCCGTAGAACTCGTGGCCAGCCGTCGAGATGACAATATCGCCAGTTAGCAGCGTTTTTATGTACTCCTCCCGCGTCAGGTGGCCAAAGTTGATCAGCTTGGCGCCCAACTTCTCCTGTATGCCGTCAAAGGCATCCGGCACCGCCTGGTAACTCTCACCGCAGATTGTCACCTTGAAGTCCACCTGCCGCTTGTTCAGCTCCATTAGCACCTCCACCAGCAGTTTGGGATTCTTGTCATGCTCCCAGCGATGTGGCCAAATTAAATGCAAGCAGTCCGGCTCCGTGCTAATCTCGGCGTCCATAATGTGCCGCTTATTGGGAAAGGCATGGAACTTGATTGGGAAATAGAGTACTTCGCATTTCTTCTCGATCCGCTCTCGTATGTGCTTGAGCTTAAAGTCCGGCTGGATGTTTAGAAAGGGCTGCACATTGTCCAGAAAGGACATGCGATTAAAGTTGGAGTTGAACAGCACGATATCCGCGGCTAGGCTGACCAATGAAATTCGAATTGGAATTGAAAACGGACAAACTAGAATCAAGGGAATCCACTCACCAAGTGAGAATCTCATTTAAGCCGTACTGACAGTCGCGCTCCTTGACCTCGCGCACCGGATAGACCAGCTGGTTCTCGTGAAAGTAAACGATCTTGCGGCACGTGACCAGATCCGGACGGACACCAATCAGCTCGGCCAGATTGAGCACGGAGCTGGTGAAGAGCACCTTGTACTCGTGTTCCGGCGGAATGAGCTGCGAGAAATACAGTGCCGAGGTGCGTGCACGCCAGTGCCACTTCTTGGCGGGCAGACTGAAGATCTCATAATCGGCAAAGTTCAAACCTGCCGATAAAAAATGTCACCTAAAATAACTGTAAATCAATTCTTTTTTTACTCACATTCAATTAAGGTGTCAATTAGCTGCTTGTGGCTGCCGCCGAAGAACGGCTCAATAATTAATATCTGCGGCTTGGCGGACATTGCGCTAAACTGACTGGGCTAAGTGAAAGTGGTGTAATTATTAAAGAGGTTCCGTTTAACCTTAACCTTTGGTTAAGTTAGCGGCACATGTTCTCCACATAATTCACTTAACATATGTACAAATATGTAAACACATTTCTTTGCACAGCGAATTAATTACGCAGTATGCAAGTGTTTGTTCATTGCGTTTAGGTTTCATGCAGGCAAGGCTTTTGCCAAAAACTCATTATGATCGATAATGTCGGTATATAATAACTTATTAACTTAATTCCAATTAACCACTAGCGCTAAACAACAACAGTTCCACATGTGCAAGTGAGACACAACACAAACAAAGCTGAGCGACTGAGTACAATAGGTGTTCGAAAACATCGATAGGCCGACATATGTATATCGTTTTCACAACTACCAGGTATATTTATTTTGGTAAGCCTTATCGTTGGTTAAGATCGTCCAAATAAATTGAACTTAGTTATTGATCAAGATAAACGGATCTTTCATTGTTTGTTATTTTCAGAAATATAATCAACAACGATTAATCGGTTGCTATCGCTAAAATATGAGCAGTATCGAAATATTATTTTTTTTAAACATCGATTTATCGATAGGATATGCACATCCCTAGATCTCATCCTCAACTCAGAAAGCGCCTGCACTAGGAAAGGTCTAAATTTTTCGTTCTCTGTACGAATAACTAAGAATTACCAAAATGACCAACGCCTGGAGAGCTGCTGGACTTACGTAAGTAAAAATGCAAACAGCAGAAGTGGTATTCACAAACAGCACATCTGTGGCGCATGTAAAGTGTGCACCCTGCGTGCGTTACGTAATTGTTGTTTGCTGTAATTCAACAAGCAGACACATACAAAAAAAATAAAAGCCATGCAATATTTTGCATTTTTGCGATAACTGTGTGTTTCTTTGACAGCTACATCCAATATTCCAACATTGCGGCCCGTGTGCTGCGTGAAGCCCTGCGCACAGAGCTCCGCGTCGATGCCGCCAAGCGCAACGAGAGCCACGTGAAGTTCACACCTTGGGCCAACGGCAGGCCAGCACGTAAGTAAACGTTGTGCAACAGGGCAACAGACCGAGGTGTCCACAATCCAGCTGCAATTCAAGGTTCCAGCACAGATCACCAGACGTGGTCTTCTATTATGTAAATTCGACGCACACACACCCACACAAGCACACAGTTCTAGACACATCGGCTTGTTTACAATTTAGTCTTATTTTATCCCTGTCTCTTCCTGTATATTACAGATGAGAAAGCCTAATTGTTTCAACTACAAAAGTCAGTTATGTAGCGAGGTGTAAGTTATTGAGCTCTCCCCCGCAAAGAAAAAATAACGTTATTTTGCATCTGTTGCTCTCTAACAGTTTCCCGCAAATAAGCATCCAAATATTGCCTTTAAATGTGTTCAAAATTTTAACCAACTGAATTTTTACTTGATTTCTGATTTGAAAAGCTCTCGTTTGAAGAGACAGCAAATCAGCTAACACTAAAAATAATGTCTCCGATTTCGTGTGTTCTGCCCAGTTCCTGCCTCTTGTTTTAACTCACTGCAAGCTCTGCGTTCTTTTTGATTAACATAAAATTATTAAAATATATATTTTGTTTTAATTAAACTCTTTGTTTATGAATTTCACAGCGCGCCAATCCAAATCGGAATAGACGCTACCCAATCAACTGGCGGCCCCTCATGATGCAAGGCTAAAATGTTGAGATGTTTCCATAATTAAAATATACGAATTAAAACAAATTAAATATGAAAAACATTTAGAAACAAAAATCTGTCGAATAATCTAATTTATGTGTAAGATGTTTCTACGAAACCGTATATATTTTAGTAGATTTTTCTTTTTTTTTTTTAAACAAATTCAACAAAAGAAGACAAACGAATACATAGAAAGCATAAATTATTTGTCCGAGACAATCACCAGTTGATTATTTAACGAACTCCAGTTCGAAAAAGTCATGTTGCGCGCTCTTGTTGCCCGTCCTGGGCGATATTGTAGAAATGTGGCCAGGTCTGAATCTCCTCGAATAGACGACGACCCGGACTCTCCGTCGAGTTGCATTGGCAGTGACAAATCAGCCGATACTCCTTGGCTATGTGGCCATCCTCAACGCCCCGGGCCAGCAGATTGCGGCACATATTCAAGGCGTCCGGCGTGGGCAGATCCCGCATAAAACAGCCGATGAAACTAATGCCCAGGGCCATTTTATTGTAGCCCAAGGTGTGTGCACCCACTGCGTCCCAACCACGACCCTCGTATATGTTGCCGTCACAGCCAATCAGAAAATTGTAGGCAATGTCATTCCAGCCGCGACTCTCGATGTGAAAGCACTGAAAAGGCATTTGATAAACACAGACAAAGCAAGGCGGAATATTATGAAATACTTACTTGTATATCGCGTATTAAGCGCACATTAATTGCTCGCTTCTCTGAGCTTTCAGTGGCAGTGTGTACTGTGGAGCAAAAGATCACATAATGTAAATATTTTTATGGTAAGGGTATTACTAGCTAAGCAGTCAAAAGGTAAGTTTGTATATTAAGTTATTGTGTGGCTTTAAGTTCAGAATTTGTTCGATAGTTAGTTCGATATATATATTGTGATTTCACATTCGTCAGGTTTGTGCCAGACAAACAAGTTTTTTATACAAAATCTCAGTTTTTGACAGATATTTTGTATGCTAGCTCAAAGATATAGAGGTCTTATCTGGCGACTTTAACATATTTGCTGCTTGGAATAAAAAGACGAGCAATATTTAAAACATTAGTTGGCATTTACACAGATAAACTGCATGTTTTAACTTATCAACAATATATATACCTGATTCATGCATCACATATTTTGTGAAAAAATTTAATATATTTATATAAACGTATAAAGATATATGGAATGCTGTCCCTGTATACATTTACTTGATGGGCAACATCAGAGAAATAATTAATATTTAATATACCCCTTTTACCGATGCAAGCATAGAGTATAAAAATAAATAAATAATGCACAGCTTTGGCACTTGGCCCGAATATCCGCCCTGCTCGTATTTTAGCCAAGTACTTACATATGACCACATACTTGACGGGACGCTGCAGCTTCAGGGGCGGTTCTATTGGCTTTTGGGCTAGCCAGGAATGGCGCGGCACAATGCAGCACAGCTCTTTGGGTATTTTGAATTCTACGAACAGTTAAGTTGGGAGTTAAGTTAGGGCAGACAAGACCGGTGCGCATGCTTACTTTGGCTACTGATGAACACATCGGCATTGACGCGCTCCTCGGACTCGTCCAGCTCCTCCTCCTCCTCCTCTCCCTCGTGTTGGCCAACAATCGGTTCGCTGGACTCGGGCGCTGTCACGTGCGTAGCTCTTCGTCGCTCCTTGCGTGTGGATGTGCGCGGAGGTGTCGCGGTCTCGGCGATGATCTGTATGTTGCCATTGATGTTGGTCACGTTGCCGATGTGCACATTGGTGGAGTTGCTGATGTTCACGTTGCCCACCGTCTGAATGCTGTTGATCGAGTTGAGTAGGTCGCGCAGTGTCTCTCTGATGATGGAACCTTTGCTGGCGTCTGTTAAATTGGTTTTTGTTTATAAATATATTGTATATAGAATATTTGATATTTATAGACTCACCCATGCGTGTGCCCAGTGCAATGGTGCTCACTTCTTCGCCAGTGTCGCCGTCTTCGTCATCCTCGTCGTCTTCCTGATCGGTGAACGAGTGTTCGCTGTATTTGTAATCATCCAAGCTATCCACCACAGACGACTCCGCTATCGATTCCACTTCATCCGCCTGGGATGACAGCCATTCTAGTGTGCGCTCATTGACCTCTGATATTGGTCTTGGCATATTTGACATTTTCTGGCCTTCTTCTACTGCGTGTCAGTTTTCACCAGATGGCATGAGCATGTGACGTCGCCAAAAAGTTTTTGATTATCAATATTTTAATATGTTAGAAATTTTTCAGCATATACATACACTGATACATATATATATATATATTTAATCGTTGCTGACGATAAGATATGGATTTGCTTGCCTGGTCGGGAAAAGTGTTGTATTCGACTGCGGCTAACAGGACAGTTGGGAATTACATTTGTTTGGGAATAACACGAAATGCACTATACGCAAAACTCGTTTATTTGCAATTTCACATACTGTGCAAGAACAAAACAATGGCGACATTCATTTAAGCTTAGTATGCTGATCACTGATTGCGCCAAAGAAAACTACGCTCAGTACAAAATGTAAACAACCCAACAGAGTCGCAAATAACTTATGATCGGTTTGTAGATTCTTTATTCTTGATATTGTATTTCAGCCCGGGAAACCGATATCGATTGTAGGAGAATTTGATTCTGTAATGAAATACATATGTTTTAATCACTATTTATATGCAAGCCCTGCCGATTAAAGATTAAATTTTGTATTAACGTGCCAATCAGGGTAATCTCAGAATATCTGCCCACTACCTTATATTCGATATTTCAAAATATATCGATAACAGATCAACAGTCGAAGTTTCTTTAAAAACGGGCTGTTGTGACACATTTTTGTTGGCCTTTGGTTTTGACACAATAAACAAAATGTCTTATACCGTTAGTAAAGAAAAACGCGACTTTAATGTGGACGTGCGCCTGCATACGTTTGGCGACAAATTCTTCGGTGGTTTTCCACGTTTTACCCGCCCCACGCCAATTGGCTTTTACAGTCTGAACGAGGCACGCGAGTTCCAGGACAATGCTGAGAATGCCAGTTTCCTGTTCCTGCCGCATCCCAGTGACATGCCACTAGATCTCAATGCCGGCATCAAGAGCGTACAGCGTAAGAGCGTTGACCCCGATTATCAAGACATTCACCAGATTTGCCACTACATATATAACCACCAGGAGCTGCTGAGCACGACGTCCACCGGGCACTTGGCGCTCAATGCCGACTTTGTCACCCTGCGCGGCATTTTGCGGCTGATTATGTGCACACCGTACGAAAGTGGTCGCGACTTTCGTCTGATGGTAACGCGGCTAAACGGCACCATTTACATATCCAAGGTGGAGACCGCTGAGCAGCAAGCCGAACGGGAACAGATGACTCCGATGCAGCTGGACATGTGCTCGTGGGGCTTCAAGTTCGAGCAGTACTGCACCACCAAGCACCCGAGCACTGCGCCCGTCACAAACGAGCCGGTCAACGAGTCCAAGGAGTTCGCCTGCATCTATTCCTGCAAATTGAACGGATTCCGTCTGCTGTACGCCGCCGAAATGGATTGCATTAAAAGCAATTCGTACGTGTAAGTGGTCCACTCCTGATTATAAATGAATAGCTGAAGAGAATTTCCAAATTTGCAGCAACTTGAACGATCCGGCGCAACTGCAATCGGCCGAGTTTGTCGAGCTGAAGACCTCCGTGCGCCACATGACCCAGAGACAAAAGCGCACCTTTGAGATGTACAAGAGCCTCAATTGGTGGAGCCAATCGTTTTTGGTTGGCATTGGCACTATAATAGCCGGGCTGCGCGACAACAACGGACTGGTGCACGAACTCAAGGAATACAGCGTGCGCGACCTGCATCGCAACAAGCCCTGGAGTCCGGCCGCCATGGCCACATTTCTCGCCAACTTTCTGGGCGAGCTGCGCACAATAATGGAGCGCATTAACGATGCCAACACCATTGTGAGAATAGATTACATCGCCGAACGTAGTAAGATTGAATACACAGTGCTGCAGGGCTCAAATGTTGAGCCCATGCTACCCGGCTGGTATCGGGAGCTGATGCGCGGCACCGCCAAGACCTAAACGATAATTAGTGATAAGTTATTGATTGTATTTAATTCTTGTTTATAAACTTTAGCAGTGAATTTGTGGCTCTGATTATTAATTAGCTTAAATTGTAATTTGTAAAACTGCATTGGTGGCTCATTTAAGATCGCTGGTTTCCAGCAAAGGTGCAAAACTGTTATCGGTTGTCGTTTTGTTGGCTCCGTAAAGCGGAAACTCCGGCCCGGCTGGTGGCCGTGTGTTCGCCGGTCGGCGTCTGTCGGCGGCATTGTGGCCGACCATGTGGGCACTGGGACAGCCATTGCTTTCGCGCTTCTCGATGACACAGTCGAAGAAGCGCGACAGCTTCACCGCATCGGTGGTGCCGGCAGCCAAGCTGCGCGTGTCCCGGCAATTCAGCCAGATCTCCTCGGCGCCACATTTGTCGGCTGCAAGCAAAGCAGTTAGATTATTGGCAAAACAAACACTAATATCGATATTGATGCTGACCTATGCCGCCGGCCTTTTTAACGGCCGTTTTGGGCTGACGCTTCTCATCGATCAGATCCTGCTTGGTGCCCATCACCAGTATGGGTATTTGCGTGGCGCCCAGAAACTCCTCCAGATCGAAGCGCATACTGGCATCCGTTCCATAGCAGGGCAGTGGCGATGGCGGCAGGGAGGAGCCGCGATTCTTATACGTATCTTTGCCCTCCTTGTTGACAATCTCGTAGAGCCAGTCGAGCAGCTGCTCCTGCGACTTGCCGTTGGTCAGGTCGTGCACCAGAATGACGCCATGGATGCCACTGTAGAAGACGCTGCGCGTGTTCTTGTGACTGAGCGAGCCGCCAATGTCAAACAGCTCAATAAAGTAGGGGCACTGCCGGGCGGTGCCCTCCTTGAACTCATGAATTTTGACCTGTATATTGCAGCCAACCGTCCAGCCCGGCCGTATCAGCGATTCATTGTGTGCGATCAGGTGCGTGAGGCACGTCTTGCCCACACCTGAAACGAACGATGAGCGGGTAACATTAGACATTCAAATGGCTGTGACAGACGTGATAGTTACCCGAATCACCCACGATGACAATGCGCACGCGATTATTCATTGTCCAGTTGTCGTGGCATCAGCCGAAAGCAATCAAATTATTGTTGCATTGCGCTTTGTTTTCGTTATGCCCAGAGATGCTTACCAAACGATACCGATGAACGATACACGCTCTTGAAATATCGAAAATTCTTACGATAAATTATGGCAACAGGTTGCTTCGCCGCCCCTGCAAATTGTTCGCTCAGTTTATAATATCACATTGACGCTGTATATAGTACACGGTACACGTACATTCGTGCGACTTGATACTTAAAGTAATTAAAAATACATACGCTTACTTAAGTCGGACAATAGACCCTTGTTTCGGTATTCTCTTTTATTCGTTTTTTTTTTTTCAAGATGCCAACTAATTTAAAAGCGGCCTGCCAATAATTGATAAACGAAAAAAAAAAGTTGCAGTTGATTGTGAAGAGAAAGCTCTTCGATTTGTATCTTAAGAATAAAGATACTAAAGATACAGGCAGATATATTATGTGTGCACTATAATTTTGTATACTGAATATAAGACAAATCTGAATATAAGACAATTGTGCTACAATTGAAACTAGCATTTGTTTCTTTTAGTTTTGAATTAATACACAAACCAGAAATATTTTTTTTTAGGCACATATGTGTGGGCGTTTGTGTGCGTGTGTGTATATGTGTATATGTGTGTATATTATTTGCGTGCAGCATGCGCCCAACTTGTTGATTTCGCAATCTTCCATATAACAAATAATTAGTACGAAGCATATCAAACAAAAGAAAAAAAATAACGGAAATGGCCTCACTTAGTGTAAAGTTATATTTACATGTATTAGTCACCCGGTCCATATACATATATTGTGATAATAAATACATATATATGTGAGATGAATCACAAGTAATAATAATTGCGAATACGTCAACTAGATCGGGGCATTAGCTTTCAGTTTGCGATGCGTAATTAGGCAAATTTATTAAGTCGGCCTCACCTTTGACTTTTCTACGCATGCCATCCGTAAGATACACAAACACACGCAAAACAGAAACAAAAAAGAATAAAAAATAGTTGCAAACAAACTGGTAGCAAGGGCCTATTGGGCAGACAACGTGGCTACAACTTTGTGACTCATCAAGTCAACAAGCCAGACTTCTGAGAGCCAAGTGCCTGGGAATTAACAGCCGTTGCGACAGACAGACAAACAGACAGACAGAGATGTAAATCACAAACAAATCGGTTCGATTTGCAGGAGTAACAAAACGAATAATTAATCAAAGATTTATTTTTAGCTATTTTTACACTCGTTTACGAAACAAAACTGGTTCGCTTGAAAAAGTTACAAAATATGCAAATAACCAGAATATTTCATTTTTAAGTGAAAAAGTTTGCTAAACAATTAACTAATTAACTATTTTTATACGAAAGAAAAAGTGTTTGCATGAAAAAGTTTTAAGCTATTTATGTAAACAGAATGTTTTTTAAGTTTTGTTTTTGTTTTTTTTTTTTTCAAAAGAATATGAAACTTTATATGATAAACTATTTTTATAGTCTTTAACGAAATGAAAACTGTCTGCATAAAATAGTTACAAAATATTTAAATAACCAGAAAATTTCTTAAGTTTATTTCAAGTGAACTACTTTTTTTAATCGTTTAAGAAAGGAAAAGTGTCTGCCTGAAAAAGTTATAAACTATTTAAGTAAACAGAAAATTTCCTAAGTTTTTTGTTTTCTTTCAAGAGAATATGTATACTAATAAATATAATATATGATTATATGACACTGGATAATTCAATTTTTTTTGAAATAATAAAATAGATTAAGACAAAAAAGGTTTCACAATGGAAATTTTGTTAGTATCTCAATGTTATGCCTTTTTCAAATTCTGAGCATGGGCTGGGCACAAACATCTTTGAGCCACTGTACATACATATGTATGTATGTGTATTTATCCACATATACAGATACCTGCCTAGATAGCGACTTGTAACTAATTACATTAATATGTATGGCCAATATAAATGGTCCGCCAGCACGAATAGCTGCGCATATTATGAACTAATAACTGTAACCTTAAACGCGGTTCGTTTGTGTGTACAAAAGGTGTGACACCTAAATAAATACAATAAAAAATACAAAATGGGTACAAATGTTGCGCTCGACTAGACTATATTAAATATTTTCCTTTTTTTTACAGTTTTGAATCTCACAGGAATATCCTAAATCTCATTACAAAAAACTATAAACAACAACAACAATATGTATCCATACGTAAGTAGAATTTTATTCAAGTCTAATTTGGCAACAAGAATTTCAAAAGCAATTCCAGAAACAAAATAAAACAAAACAATTTCAATTTACGGGTTTTACCTTGTAGCACTATTGTTTATAGTAAAAAAAACATGGCTGCCAAATAAAAATGGCGTCACTGAAAAGCGGAAATGTGCTAACTGACCTAACTCACTGAACTGACCTAACACCATTTTTTATGTATTTTTTTTTATAATAATTTCTGAATGATTTGCCTCATTAATTTTTAATAGTTATGACAAAAGTATATGTATATATATTTAAATATTTGCGCATGCATATTATTTGATTTCCCTTTCATCATTTTTTTTTCTATAAATATAAAAAAATTGTTGAGATGATTTCAAGCCGCATTCCATAATTCCCGCTGAGTGTTGACGCATGTTCACAATGAATGTGTATTTATTTATAGGGTCCTGGAGCGCCACAATCATCGCATGCCCCAACTAATGAGCAACCTAAGGTGCCGTTTGGAGTTGGTTGGGTAACCGCACCAGTGCAGCAGACACCATACCCACCACCGCCCAGCGCACAATCATTTCACCAACAGCAACAATTCCAACAATATCCAAATCAGCATGGCGCCGGCGCACCCTATCCCCCCACGCATGCCACTTATCCTTCCGCAGCGCCATATCCGACAAATGCAAATCTGTCTTCACAACCATATCCGGGCAATAGTGCACAGCATGCCACGCCCCAACAGGGCCCACCTTATCAGCAGCATAGTCAAAGTCATTTTACTAGCCATGGATACACACCAGCCGCGACGGCATCGTATGGATATGAGGCATATAGTCAGGGACAGGGGCAGGGACAGGGGTATGGGCTGGGGCAGGGGTATGGGCAGGGACAGGGGCAGGGATATGGCCAGGGGCATGGGCTTGGGTATGGACAGGAGCACGTGCAGCGGTCACTCAATCAACACTTTACGGCCAACAAAGAGGTTTGTCTTTAATTCTATTTCATCAACCCGACTACCCATGGCAACTAAATTTGCTAGAATATAGACTGATTGCTAGAATATATAGAATATAGAATATATGTACATAAATTCAAATGCTTACGTTTCGAAATTAAAAAATACGCAATACGCATGTTTTCAGCTGTTTAAACATAGCTCCGATTGCTACACTTAAAAAAAAACTGCATCAATTTAAGTACTAACGGAATAAAATTCGTAGAATTTTATGCTTGCTATTTCAAAAAAATCTTAAAAATTGGTTATATTTATAAACATAAAATATTAATAAATACCAATCAATTTCGTTCTTAAATATTCATAAAATTTTTGATAGTTAAAAAAATAATAGTAAAGAATATGTTGAAAACGTTCATAATGTATAAAAAGTTTCTAAAATGAAATTTTATGGTTGAAAATGTTGGGGCTTAACAAATATTCTTTAAATAGGAATTTAGTTTACAACATTTTTCAGTTTTTTCTTTTTCCCTGAGTATTTTGTGTTTATCCAATATTTATAGACTTTCAGGTGCTTCGTTCTGGAATGGCTTATATGTAGTATACGTATTTAACTTAATTATTCTGACATTTCATATTCTTGTTGTTTTTTTTGGTTTTAGGGAACTCCCACGCTGTTCGCGGCTCAAGGATTTGATCCGGTTAAGGACGCGCACAATTTGCGTACAGCGATGAAAGGATTTGGCACAGATGAAAATAGTCTAATTGATATTATTTGTCGTCGGAACAACGATCAGCGCCAGGAGATCCAGCGTCAGTACAAAACTCACTTTGGCAAGGATCTGATTGAGGACATCAAATCGGAGACGAGCGGCAACTTTCAAAAGTTGCTTGTGGGTCTCCTACGTCCAATTGTTGACTATTACTGCGCCGAGCTAAACGATGCCATGGCCGGCATTGGCACCGACGAGGAGGTCCTCATCGAAATACTTTGCACGCTGTCCAACAATGAAATTCATACAATCAAGAATCAATATTTGCGCTGTAAGCTTTTTTCTCATTTGTTGCAATTTTCTCTCTCATCAGATAATTTATGAATACATCTCTTTAGTGTACGGCGCACATTTGGAGTCGGAGCTTAAGTCGGAGACATCCGGCAATTTCAAGCGTCTGCTTACTTCACTTTGCGCCGCGGCGCGGGACGAGAGCGGTCGCATCGATCCCAACAAGGCCAAAGAGGATGCCAGGGAGCTGCTCAAGGCTGGTGAACTGCGCGTCGGCACCGATGAGAGCATGTTCAACATGGTCCTCTGCCAAAGAAACTATCAGCAGCTGAAACTTGTAAGCGAATCAATATTTTTCTGTATAATTATAGCTTTTCTTGTCCCAATATTTATTTATGCGCTCTGCACAAAAAAAAATATATATTATTATATTATAAACAAAAAAAATTATTTAAAAAATAATTGCATATTTTTTATAATTGTTCACGCAGTAGAAAAAAAATGTATATGTATATTAAAAATTTAAAAATTTTTATTATTGTGAATTGCACACACATATATTTTATACTTATTCTTTAACTGAAAAAAATATATATTGGGCTTGTGCAATGTCCGCCTGGCTGTCCGTCAAAATTTGGAATATATACACCTATATACCCGAGTCAGATAAAGTTTTAACCTATTTTTAAATCAGCTAAATTTTCAGTTGTGAGTTTTCAAAAATTTATAAAAATCTATTTTTAATAGCAAACATAATTAAGATAAAAAAAAGATAAAAAATTTGGGTGACAACTAAATAGCATATATTTGTACTTTCCAGATATTTCAAGAGTACGAGGGCATGACCGGCCACTCGCTGGAGAAGGCGATCAAAAAGGAGTTCTCCGGCGATATTATGGAGGGTCTAATTGCCATTTACAAGTGCGTCACAAACAAGGCGGATTATTTTGCATCGCGCCTCCACAAATCCATGGCTGGCATTGGCACCAACGACAAACAGTTGATTCGGGTCATTATCACACGTTGTGAGGTAAGTGACAAAATGGGTAAAATTTTCCAAATTCGATAAAAAAAATTTAAAATCTAAAACTATACAACAGATTGATTTGGCAGACATTAAGGTTGCCTTTGAGCGTTTGTATGGCAAATCGTTAAAGAGCTGGATAAAGGTAAGCATACAAATCATATATACACTCATGGACAAAATAATAGGAACACTGTAATTTTTAATGTATCGATCTACATATCGATATCTGTACACAACGTTTTCTACATAAACATAATAACTTTTATACATGGTTACATTGCTTTGGTGTGAACTTGGTAAATTCCCGATTAAGTTTTGTTTCCAATAAAATTTACCCAGTGCGTATTTGCTTGGTACAATATTCCAATCGGAACATGTGAGAAGCTAATTTCAAATTTTAATACACAGGGTATTAAATGGGATATAAACTTATAAACCAAACCTATTATTGGGGCCAGCTGAAATTGGAATTATTTTTATGGAAATATTTCATATTTATTTTATTTGAAAAAGTTGATGAGAAAAAGTTATGAAATTCTTATTGCCTTTTTTTTTTATTGATGGAACACAAAAAAATACACACCTATTATTTTGTCCATGAGTGTATAATTATTATTTTTGAAAATTTTTCAGTTAATATATTTAATGAAAAATTTCTTTTAAGGGCGACACTTCCGGGCATTACAAGCACGCTTTGTACGCGCTGGTTGGCGAACAACGCTCATCTTAAACTTATGCATAATTCAAATTAACTGTTTTACATATATATATGTATTCTACATCTTATACATTTTAAACTCTTTATATGTGTGTATATATATATATTTATATATATATGGATATATATGAATGTTGACTACGAAGTAACTATTTTTATTTTATATAAGTAAAAAAAAACTCAATTATACAAAAATTAAAATTGTGATTAAGACATCCCAGCGCAAAATCGCATCTTAATTCATAAACTGTGCCTCGACAAAAAAACAAACAAACTCAAAAGCTTATGCATTTACATTTATACAAAAAAAGTGACAAAAAACACATTATATATTTAATATTGTACCTATGCTTGTATATTGAAACTTATTTGTTGCAAAGTCAATTTGTGAGTTGGATTTTCGGTCTCGAACCCTACGCATGACCCATTCTACTGTCTTACACTGTTCAAATTTTAAATATACTTATACGTATTTTGGAAAAAAAAGGCAACGCCTTTAACTAACTGTTGTTTCAATGTTTTTGGGCTCAATCAAAACTATAACAAATGTTAGTTAGGAACATGGAAATAGAATTTAAAAAAACATCATTTGAGGACTCGAACCTCGATAAACAGGGAATCGTTGCGCAGATAATTGCGACTGGTGATCACCTTGTGCGGTATATGGAAATACTGATTGTTCTGTATGTAATCGTCGCTCTTCTTGCGCACATATATCGTCTTGACGTAGTCCTGTGCCTCCGCCGGAATGCCACTCTGATCGCGTATGATCACCTCGGCCTGCAGGCGACATGGCCAGGCCAACAGTGGATCGTACTCGCCAGAGAGCACGTTCAGACAGGCAATCATGTTGCGTCCCTTCCAAGTGCCTTTGCCATTCAAGTATAGATCCAGCTGATCAATAATATATAACTCAATTATCTGATATCGAAACCCGGTTTATTTTACCTACCCGCAATGCATAACCAAATGCCTTATTGGAGAACATGGCGCTGTGCAAAATGGTATCGTACTGTTTGGCCTCCTCCAGTTTTTTTGAATAGTCCTTGATGCGCCAAATTAAATGACCTATAATTGACCGAGAATTGTGAGTACCATTTAATAAAGCAAATTTAAAAAAATTTTTTTTTTCAAAAATTAAAAAACAAATTTTCTAAAAATGCATTGATTTTAAATACAGGGGTACCCTTGTGATTTTTGTAAAAAAATCCAAAAATTTTTATTTTTCATAATGCACATATTTTAAATGCAGAAACTATCTAAATGAAAAATCATGATCAGAATGCCATCAGACATGAAAATCGGTTCAGTTTTGACAAAGTTATGGTAGTTTGAAATATGGAATATATGGATCCGTGAGCTTTA
>SCDY01001781.1:0-22738 GCA_004143825.1 Drosophila micromelanica
CGTACGTGAATTTCTAAATATTGAAATTTGCATTCAACCAAGCCCTTTTCAGGGCTACAATTATATGTATTTCTAAAGAGAAAAAATGTTTCAGTTTGTCTCCCCTTTCTTTGCACAATATTCCCCAATTTCTCACAAATTTGCACCAAATCCTTCTTCAATTGAAGCTCATTCGTTCTCCAATGCCTTTCCAATTTATTTCCAATCTTTTCTTAATTTATTCACTATTTTTCCACAATCGATCGTCATCCTTTCCCAAACTTCCGTTGCTCAATGATTCCATGTTTCCCAATTTATCAATCTAAACATCCGATCTGGATTGCAGGACGTAGCTTACATGTACGGAACACATATTTTGTTTGAACTAATGTTTTAAAAACAACAGCTATATATAAAAATAAAAATAATATAAAATATATATATATATATTTGTATATATAAAACTACACCTTGAATTTATATAATATATTCGTAGACGTTTTGTTAACACTAACAATATAATGAATATATTATACAAATATATGCGTGCCATTAATGTAAAATCTTAATGTTTTAAATTAACAAATTAAAAATATTGCATTTGTGCTTTTGGCGCTATCCGCTGCTGATGCTCTTGGCAAAAGTAAAACATCGTTGTAATTGTTCGAAACATCGATACATCGATATATCGATACATCGCTCGATGTTTGTCTCAGCTCTATCAACATTCCCAGCCACAAACATTCTGCGCGTTTATTTATTAAGTTTGGTAATTAAGTACCAACAACAGCATAAATGTGCAGAGAACAGTGTAAATCCATATTTCAGCTGTTCTATTTTGAAGCCAGGTGATACGCGCCCAGCGGGTATATCGCCACACAAACAGCGTTAGCGCGCACATGGAGAATTCGACGGCGACGCCGACGAAAACAACAACGCCAAAGAAACGTAGGCACAGCGAGTTCCATGATCCCGATTATGGATTCGGTCTCGAGCAGCCCACCGCCGATGCACAGCAGGAGAAGCGCGTTAAGCGAGAGCAAACATGTCAACAGAATGAGGAGGCTGCTTCCAGCAGGGATGGGGGAATCAACACATCTCGAACAGCTCTTAAAGTTGACAGCGTGGCGCAGCTGAGACGTTTTGAGGAAATTGTGCGCGCCGAATTCCAGAAGGAGCTGACCATAAAGGAGCAACAGTTGACCGAGATCGATGAGCGACTGTTGCAAGCGCGGCAGCTATTGGAGAAGCTGCGATATCATGTGGTCAGCGAGTACTACAACAAGCAGCAGGTGGCGTTGACAGCTGCAGATGTGGCCAGAGTCCGTTCAAGCGACACTCTGTTTGGGGATCGGGTGGAACGGGCTGGCGCTCAACAGCCGCTGCATCCGGCAGTCAAGAAAATCGTGGGCAAACGGCCAGCGCCCATGCAGCTGCACCTGCCGGAGCGCACAGCCGCAACGCTGGCCAAACAGACGATACGACTGCGCAATCCGGCGCATCGTCGGGCGGAGCGGAGGCGGCAGCAGAAAATTCGTGAGCAGGGCATTGTTACGGATCACTCACAGGAGGCGAAAGTGGTGTCGACGGATGTGGCCAGTAGGGAAGAACAACCGTGCACCAGCAGGGAGGCATATAAACACCAAATGGAGATGGAGACCTCGGTGCTGAATTCCTCGCGCTTGAACAACAAGAACAAGTTTTATTTCGTGGTGGGCAACACCTCCAAGTACCTAGGCGGCGTTGATGGCGACTCCCGAAACGGGCAAACACTTGCCTACAAATGGCTGGTCTACGTTCAGGGCAAGAAACTGCCTCAGCCGCCGGAGACGTATTTGAAAAAGGTGAGTAATGAACGCTCGTACATTGGCAGTGTTTTAATAATTGTTTGTTTGTTTGTTAATTAGGTGCGCTTCCAACTACATCACTCGTATCGGCCCAACGATATTGTGGACGTACACTCGCCTCCCTTTCAGCTGACACGTCGTGGCTGGGGTGAGTTTCCCATGCGTATTCAGCTCTATTTCCAGGAGCACCTGCAGCAAAAGCCAGTCCAGCTTATTCACACCATTGTGCTCGACAAGACCATGTGCGGATTACACACTATGGGTGGCGAGACCACTGTTGAGGTCTGGCTAAGAGCAGATGCTCCTGCCACGGTGGCCACAACGTCAGCGCCCAGAGCCACCAAGAAAGAGACGCGGACTTCAACAAATGCCCCGATTTCACCGAGCAACAACAGTTCGAAGCCACGCACCATTTCAATAACACAGAACAAAGAAGACCTCGATGATAATCTGTTCGATTGCATCAACAAAATCGAGTTAAGCGATGACATTGATCACATTGAACCCACAGTTCTGGTTTCGGAGCCCCTAAAGCTGAGCAGTCCAAAAAAGCAACTGCCCACACCACCACAATTAGCTGCTACCAATCCCAGCAAAGCCACTGCTCACCTGTTCCTCAATGGAGGCAGCAGTAGCAAAAAACAACAAGCAATGGTGGCGCAGCAACGCAATGGACACGCCAAATCGCAGTTGAAGAACGTGGTCTTTCAAAAGGCTGGCAAACTGTACATCATTGATCCTCTGCAGTCAAAGCTGAAACAGGCCGCCAAGCAGCAGTCGCTGCTCAAGCCGCAACTTAGCCTGCTAAAGCCGCCAAAACAGCAGCTGTCCAAGCGTTGGCACATTCTCCAGTGCATCCAAAACGATCACGGCTATGCCAACATGAGCAGCCACGAGGTGTATCCAGCGCCGGCGCCGCCTGTAACCCAGCGCCTGACGCTGGAGCAGCACTTTTGCGAAATCCAGTTTCAGAGCATGCGTGGCGCTGTGGAGTATTTGTTGCGGCGACTGCCATTGGTGAGAGCATTGGAAACCAAGTTCCCCTTTGGCAACCACACGGCAGCTGAATTCCAGGCACAGCCCGCATTGCGCCAGCGCTTCTTCGAATACATGCGAGGACGCACTTTGTTGCGCTGCATGCGGCAACATTTGCGGCTGCAGCATCTGCACGCCAGCGGCAAGGAGTATTTCTGGAGCACGCGCGAGATTGTGGCCTTTGCACGGCTACACGGATACACGCCGCCTTTGAAAGAGCTGTGCGTTGCCCAGCAAAGAGAAACCTCAACGATCTTGCCCTTGGCGGAGCGCGTTCAACAACAGCTGAAGGAGGAGCCTCAACCGCAACTGTTGGCATATTGCAGTCTCACCTCAAAGTCACGCTTAGACGGCTGGCTAGCGAGGCGGAAGACGCGCCTGCAATGTCGCGAACAAAACTGGCAGGATGAGGAGCTAGTTGATGTGCTTGGCCTGGACCCGGTCAGTTCGCGGATTCGGTGGCCTCCACACGTATCAGAGAATTCATTGAACCATCCGATGCTGTATTTACCACCACCTCAAGAGTTGGATGCTGCCACCCAACTTGTCCGTGACATGTGCAAAGATGTGGGCATAGTTTTGGATAAGGAACAGAGCGTACCTGGTGTTTCTCAATCGTTGGCCCTCACACTGTTGGCACATGTGCTGCGGATGTTTATAGAAAATTTGGTGCGTCGCGCAGTTGCTGCCAAATTGCAGCAACAGCAGCCACCGCATGCAATAGAGGCGCTGCCTCCTGTGGCAGCCAATTTAGAACTCTCCTTGCTACCCAACGACATCGGACGCGTTATTGCCAAGAGCGCTGAGCTCGATTTCCTTGGCAATACGTACCTTGGCGTGGATCACATGGATGCCGAGTCCTAGTCACGGCCACAGTCTCAGTCGCCATTGCGTATAACATTTACTCGTTAACCATTCGTCTAGTTCAAAATCCTCTGGGATATTTAGCTTTAGATTAATATATCTTCTCTAGGTACTATACGTATGTTTTTTAATTAATAAATAAATTATATATTTTTGTATACTTTGCATTTTTGCATGTCGGGCCACGAAAGTTTAATATAATGCTTCTGCAATTTTCTGTTCGTCTGTCCATTCAACGCAATTAAAATAAAATAAATTTTTTTCTTCAAAGATCAACATATTTTAACAAAGATAATGTTTTCAGTTGCAATCGACTGCAACATGTGCATTGGCAGAAATCGAGAATTTATTTTGTTTTCTTGATGAATCTTGGTTTACACGCTATAAAAATTTTCACAATAGCGAGGTAATAAATAGCCTAATTTGAACTTAAACTTTGAAACTGGAAAAAATTATAAAACAAAATATTCAAACATTCGTTTAATGTCTAATGAAAATTAAAATTTTTTAAATTAAATTTTTTATAGAAAGTGGCCTATTTTCAAAATTTTCTATTTATATTGTTTTTTGTAACGACAGATCATAGGATTCTAATCGGGCTTTCACGAGTAGAGTCCTTTCACTGTTTTTTGTTGTGGATCCCTTTTTATAAGCCTATATCATGTCCGGATTGTTTTTGATTGCATGCTAAGCTTAGGTAGTAAACTTACAGAGCAAGCTTATCAGATTTGGCTGAAACTAACTCAGCTTTTGGCTGGTCTTGACTCTACATATATAGGGATATGGCTAGTACAATCTTGATTTTCCATTTGACTTTAAATATTTTCTGTGTGCATGTTTCCGCTTTTTTAATTCACTATAGTCTAATCTCAAAAAATATAAATTAGAGAATACACAAGAAGTTCAAGGGAACTGGCTCATTTTGGGCTAACTCTTAATATCTAACTGATCTATCCAATTTCTCGGTCTTCATTATCAAGGTCATAAGGCTTACCAGAAAAGTTGTAGATTACAATTCCAGCGGGACTTTAAATAGTATATTTGGTTTGATATTATTTTATAAGTAAATATACATTTATTTCATTAGATTGTTTTGCTCTTCAACAATGTATATATTCAGCTAGTTTTTTGTTATTTATTTTTAACGTACACAATGTTATTACTATTATAATTGTTATAATGTTCTCGTTCGAAACGATTTACATAGGTTTAAGGTAAACAGTTTAGAACAACTATGTGATTATACGAATTAATTGGTTTGTTTAAATTAAAAAATATAAAATTTATTTGTTTACGCAACAAACTAAAGACTAACGATTTTTTGTTTTCTTCTGTGTAATACTTCAAATATTGAAACTAAATAATATTAATTAATTTTTCTTATGTATATATTATATATTTCTCATGAGTGTAGAATCACAGCCTTTTCACGAACAGCGAACATTGAAGTTCGGTTCTGTTTGAATTGTCCAGTATTAAAAGATATCGTCTCTTTATGGTGATATATATATTTATATATAGTACACACATATGCGTGACAGTCGCTTATATAATTCATATGCATTCAATGCAAACATTTAAATCCAGGTGGAAATGTTTGAATCGGTTGTGTTTAATAAGTGTTGCCCGAAGTACGCTTAGACAAATAGATACATTAACTTTCTTCTTCTTATATACACATAAATATTCATTCAAATTTAACTGATGACATACATATAACTTGGTGTGTTTCAATATTAAGGCAACAATTTTAATTAAACATTTTGATCTGTATGTTCTAATAAATATTAGTATTTGTTAGACGCTAATTCATTTAGATTCTAATTTAAATTCCACTCAGGTGTATCTACGCTAATTGAGAAACAAAAGGAGTTGGAGTTGGTCAATTAAACTAATTAATAGAACTTATGTTAATCGGTGTCGAAGGGGCATATTTAAGCTAAAAGTTACAACTATACGGGAGTGTGCGCAAGTAAAGCGGCTGATAATTTTCCAGTTTATCGTTGGATCAGGTAATCGTTGTTATAATCTGATTCTTAGACCCATAATCGGCGATTCTGCAAGGAATTTAACGTTCGTTCAAATTAGTGCTCAAAAATACAAGATAAATATGCAATATATAAATAAAAGGTCACAAAATCATAAAAATCAAAACATTAAATTAAATGCATTTAAATGTATATAAAAAAGAAAGTTTTTTTTTTTTTTAAATCATAGCAGTTGCAATTCTAGCTGTATATTTTGTGCCTTTTACCTATAAATTGATGAGGCTGACGTCGAGCGCGACCACGTAACTAATAAACCCTCACCTCTGCTGCGATCGCGTTTGCTCTGTAGAATCACCTTGGTGCTGTCATCGGGGCACATCGAGGTGCGCACAGTAGTCAGGACCAAGCTGCAGGCGACAGAGAATGCATTTATTAGCAGAGCTAACACAAAGTAAGACAGCTGTGAATTTACCGAGGCAGGACTGCAACCACAGTGGAGAGCAGGATAACCAGCCAGTGCACGGCAGAGGCGAAGCATTTAAAGATGACCCAGTAGGTGGAGGGCAGTCCGAAGCAGTTGACACACATCGAGTTGTACACGATAGAGAATAGATAAAAGGAGCCCAGGCTGATCACTATGGACAGGACATGGAGCACCGTCTGGACAGAAAGAAGAACGTAAGTTGGTAAAGTTGGCCGTGTTTGAGTGGCCAGTTTAATCTTACCCAGGATTGGATTTCTATGGCACAGTGCACTAAATTCGCAAATAGACAGCTCGCTGCTATCGTTGTACCGAACTCCCAGATTCCCACATCACTTTCAGCATATGCGCACAAAGCAACAAAAAATATGACAAGTGATTGGTACAGTGCATCCAAGAGTATCAACCAGAAGTCATGCGGCTTATAGGCGAGGCCCAAACGACCCTTTAAAATGAGAAATCATTTCAAGTAAACAATAAGGAGTTTCAAATTATAAATTATGAAGAGCTTACATTTTTGTAGAGATATGGATTCTTTAATAGCAAGTCTTCCGGTACTCTATTATCATAGACCCCAATTGCGAGGGGAGGCAACGAGGTGAACAGTAGGTTGTAAAGCATTAAATACATTTGGTCCATCATCACCGAGCCGGAAAAGCCGCAGTACAATTGATACCAGAAAATTAGGAAAACAAATGCCTGGAAAAACAAAAAAGAAAACAGTTTAACACACACCGAAATCTAATCTAATGTAAAGTGTCTACCCACCGCATTCTTGTAGAAGAAGTAGAGAATCATGCGCGCTAGGCGATCATAGCACCAGTAACCATGGGAGAGTAGAAGACGCTCCAAGTAACGGAAACGTGAGAGTGTAAAATCTGCGGCCATGACTGCTTGCATGCCCTCCTGACCGGAGATGCCCACGCCCACATCGGCCATTTGTATCATGGAGACATCGTTGGCACCATCTCCAATGGCAAGCGTGCGCAAATTAAGCTCCTCCTTCACCACTTTGACCAGGTACGCCTTTTGCAGTGGCGTGGAACGGCAGCAGAGCACCGAGGCGCATCCTTTAGCAAGCTTGAGAAATGGCAAAATCAACTTAGACCTGCAAAACACAAATGTGTTTAGAGCATAACTCCAAGTCCGAGAGTGTGCACTGCGCCGTGACCTACTTGGGATCCAAAACAAATGTTAGCGTCTTTCCATCCACGACCAATGCGCGGGGCTTGAACCGCGGCGCCAAACTGTAGCCTGTGGAGTTTGTCGCCTTTGCGTTTCGCATTTCAGTCAAATAAAAATTGATGGCCGTCTCAGCCGCATCACGAGAACGAGCGGTTAATCTAAATGGATGTCCAAAGGTGAAATATTTGGGCTGAAAACTGTTTCTGCATCACTTACTTGATCAGCTCCATTTGCTGGGTGAATAGTTTTGCCGAGTAGGCAATGTTAATTGCCGTCTCTGGCTTATCACCTGTCAGCACCCATATCGAAATGCCCGCCGCGAGCAGAGAAGCTATCGTCTCCGGCACGCCATCCTGCAATCTATCCTCAATGCCCGTGGCGCCGAGAAGCGTCAGATTGCTTTCCAGCTTCGCAAATGAGTCACGCAGCCGTCGCTCACGATTCTCCAGCGACATTTCAATATCCTGATGCCGCGCCCACCAATCCGTATAGTCGGCGGCATTCAAGCTACGCTTCGCCATCACCAGAATGCGAAGGCCCTCTCGGGCGTAGCGATCAAGCTGCTGTTGCGTCTGTTCGCGGAGCAAACCTTAAAACACAAATACATTTAAATCGATTGAGAAAATGCCATTAAACCAATGAATAAACACCTTCGGGACTGTTTTGGTCGCAGGGCGCCAGGGCGGGCATAATGGAACTATCGGCACCCTTTGTGTAGAGGACGATTTCCTGGGTGCCCGTCTGCCGGACAACAATCGACATGCATTTGCGGCTTGAATCGAAGGGCAGTATCTTCAGAATCTCATACTCGACGGTGGCGCCTGCTGTGGGCATGCTCACAAGGATGTGATTCGGACTCCGATTTATCAGACAACAATCGTAGCTATATGCGGCGTTGACTAGTGCCAGCTCGTCCGGGCTCTCCGCTTCGTACAGAGGACGTCCGTCGGCGGTTCTGTAGATTGTTTGCGTCTTGGTTTGGCTGTAAGTTGAGTGTGATTTTATTTAGTTATTTTATTTATTCGGCAAACACCCACCTCAGTTTCAAACGCTTGCCGTGCGTCTTGGCATTCAAAAAAGTGGCTATGCTGGTTATCTTGGAATTGATCACAGCCTTGGCGCGACCAGTGGGTGAAATGCTGTTGGAGAGCGCTTTACTCTTCATCGGCGGCGATGGCGACTCCGAGTTGGGCGTCGACTCTGGCGAGCTGCTGATCGGCGAAAGAGTTGGCTGATGGCCCTGGGCAGGCATGGCGAACAGTAGATTGGGCGGCGGCGACGGCGTCACCGAGCGCGACTCGGCCAGCCGCGCATAACGATCCGTAGGCAGGGCCATGGGTCCGGCCGGCGCGGCGCCATTTATAATGGTAGTGGTTGTGGTGGTCGTGGTGGTCATCAGTTTCCCCCGTGGCCTGACGTGCTTCAGGG
This sequence comes from Drosophila micromelanica, assembly GCA_004143825.1. NCBI lineage: Eukaryota > Metazoa > Arthropoda > Insecta > Diptera > Drosophilidae > Drosophila > Drosophila micromelanica. The sequence goes on from SCDY01001781.1 coordinate 8,808, forward strand.
TAGCTGGCGAGTGACCCGCAGCCGGACTGCTGCCAACTTGCTGCTGCAACTCGATGATGCCGCTGGCATTCATGAGATCTCGATGCGGCGCCGCACTGACGATGACCGTGTTGCAAATGGCCAGCACGACAAGGAACTCCTGGATGCACTGCGCCTTGGGCGTCAGATAGGCGCCTCCGCCCACGCCGGTCAGCCTTTGCATGTCGTCCTGCAGCGTCTCGTTGGGCAAAATGGGCGGGGCCGGCGCACCTGGCTTGGCGTACAGTTTCTCCAGCTCGGACGGCGGATGGTTGTAATCAGCGCCGTTGACAACGCACCGGCGAAAGATCATTTTGTTTTCGGTCAGCGTGCCCGTCTTATCGGAAAATATGTGCTGTATCTGGCCCAGCTCCTCAGTGATGTTCATGGCACGGCATTCCGTCTGCTTGTTGGTGTCTTCATCGTACAGATCAATGTTGTTGTGTATGTGGAACACCTGCAGTATCTTGCAGAGCTCAATGGTCACGTACAGGGAGAGCGGTATCATCACCTGCAGTATGATGATGTACGTCCAAAAGGTCAGCATGCCCTCGTAGGCGGGATCCACGGCAAACGGCAAGTAGGGCACCGGAAAATTAACAAAGGAACGTAGCCACATTGTGCAGCCGATTGCGCCAACAACACAGAGGATCAACAATATTATCACACACCTGTGATAAAAAATAATTCAAAGGGTTACTCCAGAAAGATATATACCAAAGGATTATAAATTAAATCTTTAAGGAGAAGGATGTACTAAAGGATTTCAAATTAAATTTTTAAGTAATTCATTGTTTTTTGTTTTAAAGCTTTCCCTTTAATAAATATGTACATTTAATTACGTATATATAAATTAATAATAGTATTATTTGGTTATTATTTTGGTTTTCACAGATAAGATCATATCTAACTTTTTGTGTCTAATGATACGTACCATATCACATCAATATTCATTTGCTGTTCCACTTGGGATCGTTTGTACCTTGGACCACTATTATTTAGCATTGACTTCGTTTCATGTCCAGCATAGACGACGATGCCCTCAATATAATCCGTATTCTGAAAAGGCACAATTTCTCAATTATACACTTTGATAATTGTGAAACATTTTACTGTTGGTTTTACCTTCAGTCTGCTTTCTCTTAACAAAAGGCACTCGGTCGATATCGGTACACGTTCTCCAGTTGGATGTATTAAGGCCCCATGGAATCTATATAGCTTTGTTGTTGGCGCATCCGCCTCCACGCAGCTCATAAACTTGCTGGGCACAAACATGTTCTGCATTTCCGCAAAGCCACGTACAACCTGTAAATTGAGATATTTTATTAAAATTCTTACCTTTACTTTGATTGATTTGATTTGATTTACATACCTCGCGGCGCTTTAAATTCGTTTCTCCGTCCAGGTCGCAGGTGTCGATGTAGCAGACCCCATGGGGATCGCTGGTGCGCAGCAGCAGGATATCCGCGGGCACTGTCTCGTTGTTGGACAGGTGGACAATGTCCCCGACACGCAAATCCTGCCATTTAGTTTTCTTATACCGCTCCGTCTCCCTGCATAAATTTAGAAGAGATAAATTTAGACAGATTATAGATGCAGATAGATATTACATAGATTATAATAATATATTTATATTTATTTATTATAACTATTTATATATAACTTGTTGTCCTAGACCTCTAATTACCAATATTGGTAAAATAACATGAATAATGTAATCAAATTAAGCAGCCAATTTGCGATAGCTCATGAACATTGGACATTCTGAATCGTAGCAATTACGACAATGTCAAATAACAAACCGATTGGTAGCTATATTTATTTGAATTGGGCCGTTTACCTTTTTGCGGACAGTATTATGACTGTCTCAGTTAGTGCTCAATTTACCTGTCAACTGTTGTAGCGAAAAACCAACGCTGGACTATTTGCATGCTACCAACTAAACAGGAATCGGATGGGATTGGGGGATAGGGGAGTACGGTACATTGTTTTACAAATGTGATGGACATTTGTGCAAACAGAGGTCAAGGTGACTGCCATTAGAGCTAGCAAGTAAATTTGTTAGCATAGTACCAAGAAAATTGCAGGTTACACTATTTAACATCACATTACCGTGATTGATGTACCCTATATCGTTTTAAAGGTATAACATCGAAATGGATTTGTAACCAATTTACGTAGGCCACCTTTTTTGTTTTGCATTTTTAAAATATTAATTTTTAGATTTAAAAATCGGAAGCTTTCCAAATCTGCGTATGCTTCACTCAAACAAATTGAAATAAATTTAGTTTCGGACCGGGTCAACAAGTGATAAATAATAATAAATAAATAAATAAGAAAACCGGAAGAATTGTCGATCATTTGAAGCAAACTTAAGCGTATCGTATATACGAAACGGAAAAAGTTCTAGTTCAGGTGTCTAGCTTTTCTGATGCTGATTAAGATTAAATACACCTTATGGGGATGGACATGTTTTCCACTGTCTGTTACATACATTTGCACAAAACCATTATACCCTTTTCATCGAGTTCAAACAGTTGACTTTTCTTGCATAGAACGTCGAGGTCAGGTTTTCGTCTTTTTCTCTGCTAACCTTAAGCCATCCCGAAAGCTTTCATAGTCAGAATTTTGATTGAACTGACGATGGCGTCATACTGTATTAAGGTTCTACTTAGATATTTATGGCAGAAGCTACACTGGGCGAAGTCAATTTACAATTCAGCTAAGTGCATTTTGAAAATTGGAACAGTTGAAAAATTAAATTTTATACCATCGTCTATAGGCGCTTTGCGTGTCAACAGTTGTCCGATCTGATCCGAGCGTTATTTTTCATGTCCACGATGTCCTTGCCTGATTTTAGATTAATGTTGTAACATGTTCAGCCTTAAATTCTATAACATCAAAAGTAAACCAAGTAGCAGCCCTTGTTAACATTTTAATTGTGTTATTAGCCACATTGCACATTCTAATGCAATTTACCGGGCACTTTGAGCCTATAATTCTAGTGCTGCTTTATTTACTGTAGTTGTAATGTGGGTTCTATAATTAGCAATGAGTGACGCTCCTTTGACTTGGATCGCAACAGTATTAACATAACGATTCATTCGATTTTGCCAGAGGGATTCTTGAACATTATCTTGGGCCTACCCGATAAGATATTGAATTGCGCCTACTGTGCCAAGAGGAATACAATTCTGTCTATTCTGTTACTCACTATCTGTTGATAAGCCTTTTTATTAATTTATTACTGATTGACAGACAGCTAACTGATTGCAGAAATGCAGATGAATGAATGAGGCAATTCCTAAAAAATCGGGCTATAAAATACCATACATATAATATAATAATAATTTAAGTAAGCTATAACAAGTGCCCGATTAGGAAATACTCAGTATCGAGTTGAGTGCTGCTGTCGAAAAAATTCCATCTTCTATCTTTCTTTTAGAAAAAGACGGACTTGATAACATCGATTTGTTTTTTTGTTCGTTCGAAGGTGCTCCCTTCCATCTTTTAAATAAATACATATAATTTTGTGAGCAGTGAGAATGAGAGATTGTTTTTGAATTCAATCGAATGACTACACTTTTATATTGTAAAAAAGTGTATATTGGTTTTGGGCAAGTTAATATAAAAGGCGAATTTCCGACTTAATGAATATATAATCTTAAACAAGATCAACGGCCGAGTCGTTTTAGCCATGTTCGCTATCTCTCTCTTGAACTTGTCGACTTTTTTCAATATCTTAACCCGATCTTATAATTATATATAATTATATAATTTTATTGGTGGCTTTTGGACAACAATTTTCTGTGATTAAATTTTTAGCATCTAAAAATCTTCTTTAAAAACTGCGCAACTGTTAGTATACAAAAAATATTGTGTGCATTTTTATAAAATTGACATTCAGAGAGAAATAGTTTGATTAGTATTCATTCTATTTAATTTCACATAATGTTGAATGCTGTCGTTTCAAATTGTGCCGCGCAATTAAATTAAATTCAATTCGATTTCATTCTATTGAACTTAGCTTGTGAGTAAAGCTTAGCTGGTTACTAATATATATGTTCATATACATATACAGATATGTTTACCTACATTGATATTGCACTTAAGTGTTGACATACTGTTATCTGCAATTATGAGTTCCCAATGACCAACACAACGAAAGAACTTTAATGTAAATTTTGCCTGATAAAATGGGCGTTGACCTCGATAAAAAATATGCTTACATTTTACAGATTGCTATTCCAATGTGTCATGCAACAATAAACCAGCAACAAACCAGTATGATGCCATTTTGAGGTGCTTCAGAATTAAAAATTTGTAATCTTATTTTTTTCAGATTTCTGAATATATATACACACCAAATTTCGTTACTCTAGCTGTCAAATTTTGGGGTGTACAGACATGTTAACAAGCGTGGCAAAAAAAAAAAATTAAAACTTTGTCTGAAGAGGTCCAAAAATCCCGTCCTCAAATTCTTTCAAAAAAACAATAAAAATTAATACCGTTTTCGATTGTTTTAGGCTGTTATTATAACGATTGTCACAAAGTCGGTAACGCCCGACTGCAACATTCTTTGTTTTTAAATAACATTAACGGATCCGGCTGACTTCGATAAACATATATACGTTTTTATATTTTGCAGATAGCTTTCCCTTTAGCGCAGTATTTTTTTTCAGATCAATGACTCAAACTGCCATTTTCGCACCTAGCACGAATGTTTCACTTTCACTTCGGATACGGGTTATTCGCTCAGGTGCAGGGCTTGAATTCGGTGGAAGGGGCATGAAATCAAGGTGGCAAATATGTATGCGGTGGCTTAAATGTTTGTTGTCATGTCTGTGACAGTCCTAGCAGGATTGTCTAAGTAAAAGCACTGACAAATCCTAGAGCGATGTTTATCGCATACGCTAACTGTTCTAATGGTTTCGCCGTTATTGCATGTCATCTAATTGGCCCAAAGGTGACGCTCGATTATTGCGGCACGCGACTTGAAAGTGTTTGAATCTTGAATCTTTGATGAGCCCGCTGCTAAAAGTGCACCCTTTGGGGCGTCTCGATTATCTAGGCGTATTTGCGAAATGCAAAATTAATGTCACTTTATGGCACGCACTGTCATTTCTAGCCTCAAACTCAATTTAGTAGCGTATCTTGTTTGCGCTGCAGTAATTTATTTCTTCAACTCAAAGTACGTTGTTTACTTTTTATTCGGAACTTTGGGAAATTATTCAAACAGCAAAATGTTTTACTGCATACTCTATAAAGTCGGTTATGGCTATAACTTGGAAACGTTTGTGGACTTAAGTGGGTCATATGGACTGGTGTTGTTGTTGTTATTGTTACAAGCTCCTAGAAGGACATGTAAATACACGCAGGCAATTTACTTAAAGTTCATTTGACGTGGCCACGAATAAGCGCACGCAAATGCCTCACAGCACAGGTAAATAAAATAGCCCTACGTAGTAAAAACACATAATCATCATGTTGTATCCAGCGCCCCATAGGGCTCAATAAATGCCGCCGCAGTAAACATGGTAGACCATAGACCTAGGCTAAGTAGGTGGCTAGACAGTTTGGACACATGTCCATCGACCTAACCTTACTGAAGTCCTATGTAGTCGTCATAAATATTTTAATATTTAATAAGTCTCACGCGTAGTTTATAACGACTTAGGTCGTCGTGGGTCCATTTGATGTAATAAGCAGCTAGCAAGGAGTAGAAATTTGTTTAGTGTGTAGTCAATTAGCACATATTTAATGGGTATGTACAGTCAGTTAAGCTCTAATTGGGTTAATCCATTCGCAGATTAGTTGTTTGCCAGACTTAACGTAAAAAGTTTAACAATTTAGATAATTTTAAATAGGGTTGAAATAGAAATAGAATAAGTATGTATTCTGAACTAAAATTATTTACACGTTTTTTTTTTATCGAATAAAATCGAATTTAATAAAAAGACATTAAAAGAACTTTTTAATTATATAAAATATAAATATAAATTAATTTTATAATAAAGAAAGCTGGGGAGGCAGTTGATAAATAATTGTTTACATTGATACACAATTCAATTAATTTGCTCTTTCATTAGTTTATCTTGGTTCGATTTTCCGCGCCCACAATTAAAACTAAAGGCAACGATTTTCCTTGTCTTAAAACCCATTTAAAGTAAAATAATAAAAACACGCAGGTGTCTCTAATCAATTTCCAAAGTTATCTTTTGCACACACCCCAGCACCCACACACACACACACACACACACACACACACACACACACACACACACACACACACAATCCCTTGGTTTTTTAATTCAATTCAATAACTAACCCAAAGCGACCGCACACCGAATTAATCATGTAAATGCCAATAAAACATTTGCCCATCACATTGCGTTGGGTGGTTGACACTAGTTCGCTGAAGCACAAACTGCCGTTAGATCAGTGACCATATCGAAGCCCCGTAAGATGGGAGTGCTCGAAACGAAAAGACAATCTTGTCATGTAATTAGCGCACTGCACGCGATACAGCAGATATGACAGAGGCAGCGGAGACGGAGAGTTACATATGGGCGGACACAATTGGTGGGCTTTTCAACTCGGTCGATTGTGCCCAAAAATTAATAGTTAATAGCGCCTCCCGAACAGTCAGCGGTTGATTTATATTGTTTATTGTTCTTGTTGGTCAAGCTGGGGAATGTTGACGCAGTCCAAAGCAGACAGCAGATAGCAAACCGAAACTTATACGCAATTACCACAACAGCAGAAACAACAACTAAGGTCAATTATTGAAAAAGGCCAACAGAGTCGATTTAATATGGTCTGGGTGTTTCTCTTTCTGTAATGAAGATATGCCCAATGCCTTATTGCTTTTTATGGAGCCCAGACCCAAATCTAGGCCCATGTCTACTTGTCACTTTTTTTGGAGTGGAAATTTCGATGAGAAAATTTCTGCTTCATTATTAATAGGTGTTCCATATGTCAGTTTCTGTTCGGTAGATAATATCTATAAAAATTGACATCAATTTGCACTTTTTGAATTGCGGCTAAATTTGTACTTCTAATGGGCAAGTAAATAGTCTGGCGAAGAAATTTAACAAATAAGAATAACTTTGTTGGGATGAGTTGGCTCAAAAATACCCTACAATTATAATATATATTAAATATATGTTTTAGAATTCTGACCCATATTTAAAAAACTACGAAATATCAATTATTTGTCAGAGATAAATTAACTATGTTCTTTAATTTTGCATGCATACAACATTGGGAATATCAAACTCTTGACAATAACAATGGTTTACTTTATTCAAGTTCAACAATTTGTGGTAGTCAAATGCGCTATTCTGAAAAAGTATTGTACTTACAAGTTTCATCACATGCCAACGCGAACTAAAGAACATATTTTAGCAGGTGTTCGTAGCTTACTTGTCTGTGTGCAAAAAGATAATAAAGCGCCCAAGCTATCAGCGTGAGGCGAATAGCCTCAGCACCTGGCAACATTGCACGTAAACTATTTGCACATAACTTCCAAATAATCACATATGTAAGTAATATGGAATTTATTGGAATATAGAGCTCGCAGTTGGGCACAAGGCGAGACAAAATTAGGCCGGCAGTTTATAAATGGGAGACAACAACTGTGTAAATGAATCTGCTGCCAGCTGAGAGAGAAAATCAACAATAACTTCTAAGGTCCGCTGACATCACAGTCTCAAGCAAGTCTCAACAGTCTCAGCAGTTAGGCTAAGGCTGATCTTGAAGCTGCTCGTTGGCGATTCTTAGTAGACAACGTCTGCTGGCTGCAGACAGAAAAGCTGATTGTAAACCGGTTGGTTCATCGGCGGCAATATAAAACTCGTTTCTCAATTGGTTGCTATATTCAAGCGTTTTCAATGTCACATGTTAGTTATTGTGCGAACCGGTATGGCCCGGCCGGAGCAGGCAGACCTTTTACCAGCATCATATATACAAATATATATCAGCTTAAATATAATCTGTGGAACGATACTACTTTTAGCCAATATATTAATAATATTTCATAACAACATTTACTTGCTTTAAAACTGCGGCGTGTGCTTTTCAAGGCTAGCATTTAAGATTTCGACCTTAACACTTCTCGTGTTCTTTGCCATTGGTGCAATCTTAGACGCTTTGCACCCAGACAGCACGCTGGCCCTAAGCAATGCCAGGCTTTAGAATATTAATGCGGTTTAAGTGAAAGTCTACACTTGGCAGCGACGTGTCTGAGACAAGCAGCAGCTGACAGTGCCACAACACTAAAATGTCACCTAAATAAGTAATCCATTCTCTACATATGCAAATGCAACCAGCTGCAACCAGTTGTCATATCAGAAGAAATATAAATCAACAATAAGGTTCTACGTACAACTATAAAAAATTAAAATTTTAGAACTCAGGTCGATTTTTCAGATTGTTACATATATTTGCAGAAATTATTGTTTTCTTTTTTAAATTTTCTTGGATTTCTGTTGATTTGAAAATATATGTTGAAGAGGCAGAGAGAAAATGTGTCATCAAAATGTAAATATTATTGTAAAAAGTACGTTGTTTCCAATTGATTGCGACAAATTATGCTGATATGCCGCCGTGATCGAGTATTAAACGGGGTTTTCCATATCGCGTAAATGCCACCTTTTTGTTGGGGTGCAAGCTTTAATTGCACCATTACGAAACGAAGTCTGACGAATTATTGCAATTTACACAAGTTAGGGAAACGATCCATACCCATAACATTTTTAGAGCCCAGAACGAAACCAAGTCATGTGCTTACATAACTGCCGATAAATGTCCCTTTTGAGCTTAACCAAATATTGATCGATAAAAGCTCGTTTTCACAAATATATATTTTTATATGTATACAAATACATCCACATATGGTTGGAATTTACAATTAATTTCTACAATTTCGAAAAACATCTGTTTTAAAATCGGAACGGATTTTTACAATTACTTTTACAACTTAAATAAATTTGTGCTAAATAATTACATCTCTATGTTCAGATATATTCTTTACCACAAGTTCAATGTTCTGTAAAATAATTAGAAAACTGTTGCTGTTTAACATTGGGAAACACACAAACACTTCACATTAATTTTCAATCCAAAATTGTCAATTATCACATTTCAATTGATTTGGTTAACTCATTGCGGTTGTTGTTAATTGACAATTGGCAATAAGGAAGGTTTTTTTGTTCGGAAGATAAATGCTGCATTTGCAAGTAAATATTCTTCCTATTATTTAATATTTGTATATCCCATTGTCACAATTTAAACAATTTGCCAAGTAAAATACCAAACAGCAACAGAGGCCAATCACAGCCACAAAAAAATCGCATTCACACATTCGACAGTGAGTCATAAATAGTTTAAACATTGCACACGGTCATGAATTCGATGGCAGTGCTCAGGGTAAGCTGAAATTGGAAGACCGTGAGCTGGTCAGGGCCATTGCTGGACGTTGGATGTAGAGGCCCTCCTCAGGTAGGCATTTCAATGGGCCTGTTGCTTTATTGCTGGCACTCAAAATCACTCAGCGCGAACTCAATACCCACATAGGCGCCTCATTTGCATATAACTGTGGACTCGCGGAAGCCATGACTGACAGCCGGACCGGCAGACCAATTGGCACAGTGAAACAAATTTATTTCAAGAAACACACTTGATATATTTGCAATTGAAACTAGTGTAGTTTTTTCCGAAACTTTCGTTTATTTGCTAATTTGGTTAGGAAGTGAATTTAATAGTCAAACTATTTATTCAGTTAAAAAAAAAACATTTACAAGATTTTCATCAGTCATTTTGTCACTGTACGGAAATCGCATGAAATAACTAAAAGAAATACTGCTAAATTTAAGAGAACAAAGAGTTTATACCCTGGAATATATATTTTGTCTCTCTTTCTGTTAAATCTTTTATTCTAATAATAAGTAATGATATATAAAAAAATAACAATACCATTATTGCAGTCTGCAATTGTTTTTACTGACAGCATCAAAGAGAAGCACACTCAAATTGACGACCTGGTTAAAAATATATATACCTCATTGCTGTTAACGCAGACCGTATTTCTGACAGAATTCAAATACCTTTGGCATGGGTACAAAAATCACTATGGCTTATGACAAATTGTGCAAAACAAAATAAAGAAATGCAAATTTAATTGGCAACAACAATGCCTAAGTTCATGGGTCAGAACAACAGACAACAATACAAGTTGCTGGTAGCAGAAATCTAGACTCCAACTTCTATTGGTAATAATAGCTACAGGTAAGGTTACCAGAGGGCCAGGGACGGCCCCCTCCCCCTTCCCTGCTAGCATCACGACCAGGCAAAGTAACAGCTGCGCGTGCAATGCAATTAAGTAAATTGTCACTTGCTTGGAAAGTTGACACGTGCAAGGCAAACAAATAAACGGAACTCTTCGGGCGGGCCCAGTCGCAGCGGTGACCGCCGACGGCGAAGACGCCGAGTCGTTCAAATGTAGGACAGCCAAGCCGCAGCAGACAATGTAGAAGCTGAAGGCGAGGGGGCGGCGGAATAAGAGACCAGCAGACAGCCACATTCGAAGTAACTGCGAGGGAAAGTTTACCAACATTGTTAGCTTGTTTTTCTGTAGTTGTCGACGTCGTCGTCATTGCTATACGTTTTATGGCTATCCATCGATTGCGAATTCGCACTTAAAATTAATCAGTGCAAACAAATCGCAATCGATAATTTTTCATTGGCAATCAGTGGTCAATTTAAGTTCAAGTCAAGGCCAAGAAAAGGAGTGGGACGAGATCTAACTTTTAAGATTATTTCGTAGAACTGGCAACGTTATAAGAGTTTAAAAACATGCTATATCCTATACTTGGGTCGAGTTACAAAATTTTTTGCATATATTTAGAAATGTTTAAAAACTCCTTAAAGTATGAGTACACAATTGGTTCTTCTTAAAAAAATATTTTGACCAGAGCGTTTTATAACGAAAGTATCTAAATTGACAAATAAAAGCCTTCTAAAAATTTAATGTTACTTTGAATATGAAGTATATAGTTCATAAACGTGAAAACAATTTTTTTTGAAGCAAAAGTGGATAACTTCGACAGATATACTGATTATTATTTATTATTATTATTATTTATTATTTATATTCGTTCTATATTCTAGAGTTAAACTGCGAATCGGACTTACCCGTCATACACTCGGCAAGTAGTATTATTGATTCGCTTATCGGATGCTCTGCGACGGCGATCCTCAAACAAATCCTTGACAGCCGTCACGCCCAGCACAAAGATGACGGGAATCATGGCCACCTCCTTGCCAAATGCATTGATGGCCGGCACCCAGTTGAGTAGAACGATGAAAATAAAGTAGAGATTGGCAACCCGATGGAACTGCTCCAATAGATTTTTCGGTATGAACGAAAGCAGCGTGTACTTTGTTGTGCGTATTTTGTTGCCCACGAACTGGCCATTGGGATGTTCGCGCTTGGGTGTTTTTGGGGGCACTGTGTGATTGGGCACTACTATTCGATAGCTGCGCTCTTCGAACTTCTCGTTGGTGTTGTAGTTGCACAGGCTAAGGCGTTTCCACCAGGGCGGCGCCTCGGTGCGCCGCAGCGTGTATATCGACTCGGAGCGGGAAGCCTGACGAGAGTGGCCGCGGCCACTGGTCGCAGAGTTGGGCGCCGACGGACCGAATTCGCGCTCCCTGACTGGCTCGTCCTTGTGTCCCGGCGGCAGGATGAAGTCCGTCTTGGAGCCGACCCGACTGTGGCCACGGCCGGCGGGCGCCGCACTACCCGGCGGCGAGTCCGTAATTTGACCCTGGGAGAAAGCACGCTGGTGGCCCTTCATAGCCGATTTTATGGGCCGCCCGCCGGCTCCAACTGCCACAATAGCGCCACCGCCATGGCTGACAGACCGCGCGTGACCGCCCCGCGTCGGCCCAGATGGGTTAAGCGTGGTGGTTGGATGGCTGGATATGATAGCCACGCCCGGTATGCCTGGCCCACCAGGAATGCTACCTGTGACTGTGTTGCCCACCTGATGCGTACCCGGAAACACGTAGGTGCGCTCCGGCTCGCCGCTGTTCGACGGCATCGTCGCTGGCGGCGCTGTCGTTAACATTGTGTGGTGCTGCGGCTGGGCAGGGCCGTCGCTGGCCAGGTTGGGTGGTGCACTGCGCTGTTGTTGCACAACCAGAAACTTTCGCCGCAAGTCTTCGGAGTTTGTTGAAGGCATCTTCGCAAACCAACACCATTAGGTTAGGTTTTTGTTTGGTGAGCGTTGATCAGGTTCACTTTCGTTAATCGAGTGATTTTTTTCGGAGTTTTGGATTGCAGGAACGGTCCAATTAGCACCTTACGTTGATTGCTATTTTCGTCGCTGCGTTGACGCACAAGCTGCAGTCATCATGACCACCTGCAACGAGCGAAAAAACGAGAAAGGGAGTGCATTGGAATTAGTTATGGAAAATAAACTGATTTTTATGTCTGTGACAAAGTTACAAGTACTGGATTTGTACTGCTAATTACACCCAAAGGTCTTCCCGAACCCACAGTCACAGTCACAGTCGCCCGCGCACTGCGCCACTTAGCAGATGTGTGCTCTGAATCGTGCCCTTGATTTCGAGCTCTCGATAAGCCCACATAAAGCGAAAAACATCACGAAATCGTAAAAATTATAACGGCTCGCAAGGTCAAAGAGTAAGGTGAGGTCATGCAGAGTAAAGAGGCATTATGTGTGTATGTGTTTTTATACAATTATTCAAGACTGTGTCTGGCTTCATTGATCGCTGAACAAAGTTCATGGAGTTCCATTAAATTAAGAGTAATATTTTTTTTTAGAAACTGCTTAGGTCGATGTCTTTCCAGTTTTATCAACATCCCCAAGAACTCAAGTAAATTACATTATTTTATAACGAGCAGTTTCGTGCCCAGATTGCACCGTTTGAGCAAGCCAAACATATAGGCGGAAATATTGAAAATTGATTAAAAACAGGTATCTTTGAGTTGCTGCAGATTAAATACCATTGCGGTCGATATAAGATACATTTCTGCTCTTATCCACATAATCAAGATTTATAAAAATATTTTTTTTTTTTGGTAAATCGTTCCTACGTGTGAAAATAAATATTGGAAATATTGAATCACGTAATAAGTTTAATATCACGACTTAAGTAAGTATATAAATATACAATCATTTGCATAGTCTTGGAAAAACCAAGTTGTACAATTTTACTAGTGAATTTATTTTTATAACTTTTTATATATAATGTATGTAACACGCATACGGAAGCATCTCCGACTCCATAAAGTATATATATTCTTCATGATTAAGATCACTAGCTGAGCCATGTCCGTCTGTCTGTCTGTTTGAAAGCTGATCTTGGACTCACTCGGTTCGTATATACCATACGCAGATGAAGTTTATTTCAAATGATCGATAACTTTTTCTGTTTTTGTATTATCGATATTTGTCGCTTTTTTGACTTGGTTTTTTTGGCATAACTAAAAAACGAACCATGAAAAAAAGGCCACCCTCATCAAAATCGTTTGAGTTTTGGCAAAGTTCCGACTCGGGAAAGTTGAGACCTATCCTTATATGGGTACACTAGGGTATATATTCGAAAATTTTTTACGGGAATTTGGACCAAAAATTTTATTTTTAAACTGAAATTTACAATTCATCTAGGCTCCGAACAATTTGATCACAACAATATTAAATGAAGGACTGGTGCAGCTGTTAGGATTCGTGCTGCTGAAGTTCGAGGGCCCGGGTTAGAATCCCACGTGGGAAAGTGTGTAAATATATATTTTCTTTTTATACCCTGAACCCATTGAAAATGGGTAAAAAAGGGTATAATGGTTTTGTGCAAATGTATGTAACAGGCAGAAGGAAGCATCTCCG
>SCDY01001782.1:0-22692 GCA_004143825.1 Drosophila micromelanica
AAAAATGTAAAAAAAGTCAAATGTTACAGTTTTGCACTCGCAATGCAAAACCAATTTATTTTTGTTTTAAAGATATTTTTACCGTTAAATCTTATTTGTTTTCATTTAAATCGCTAAGCTTTGACCATTTTAAGTCAATTTGTAAAACAATTATGATGGATTGTGAAAAGAAAATGAAAATAATCGAATTATTGTAAAGTAGAAGAGATAATACAGACCGTTGAAGTGAGAACATTGAACATGTGTTACAGTTTTGCTCGTCAGTGTATGTTATTAGCCTGGCTGAAGAATTAAATGTTATCTAAAAAAAATTACTTTCTTATACTGATAAATTTCGGATTTCATAAATCATAAAATAAAATAAATATTTTTAAAATTGTATTTCAATACGAAAAAGAAAATGTATCATATAAAAATTCTATAAACTGGATTATAAATTAGATATATATTTAAAAATTTACATTGGCCAAAAATTAGTCATTGATTTTATTAAATTGTAAATTTATACAATTATTAAAGCTAATATAAACATATTAACAATCAGATAATAAGCAAATAATTGTATACCAAAAAAACAGAATATCCCATTTTTTTATGTCCTGCTTAATATATATATATATATATATATATATATATATATATTATATATATAACTGACTGTAATAAATTTGCAATATCAACTTATAAACAATTTTTTACGCCACTCAAAATAATAATACACAAATAAAATGGTTACAATTCCCAACTGGTGCAGCTATACAGAAACAACAAAAAAAAGCAGAAAAAAGAAGAATTGTTTCTCAGCTAATTAACTGGCTTTGTGAGCAGCTCTCGCATTTACAGCTACAACTAACTAACCAACTAACTAGGTAACTGGCTAAGCCCAGCTAATATGTAGGTACATATATACGTGTATTGTGGGACTGTGTCAAGTTGTTGTTGTTGTTGTCGCTTGTGGGCGCGGGTGTGGGAAAAGCGCAGTAAAAGTGCAGCATCTTTTTGCAGCAGCACGTTAACTGCCTCGTCTTGGCATTGTCTCGAGATCTAAAAACTATTTGCCATGACATGAGAATTAGGCGCAAAAGCGCAGTCAAGTCGGAAGAGAGCTTGTGCTAGATATATACATATATATATACATATATATATATTCACAATACCGGGTGCTATTTAGGTAGTTAGTGTCTAGCATTTGTTGTTGTTGTTGTCTTTTTCTATTGGGGTAACGTTCATCACGTTTGTCGATGCAATTTCACAGATAACTGTTTCTTCATGTTTGCCACTCGTGCGGTTGCATAATCCAGCGGCAGCACCACCAAACCACCAAGCCACCAAAACAATGCAAGCGCTTTAAAATGCCGCAATTATCCAGCAACAACAACAATTGAAACTTTTGGCCAACTGCTTCTTTGACTTTAGCTTTGGCAGCTTCCTCGCCAGCAAGTTGGCATCCCCCCGTTGCCCCCCGCAGTTGCCACCTAAGTGGGTCAGAGTATTTGCTTGTTGTTGTTGTTCTTTTTGTTGTTGTTGTTGGGGCTGCGGCAGTCAGAATATAATTGTTGTCATTTTGTTTATTTTTGTAGACAATTTTTTTATTTGCTTTTTTTTTTTTTGAATGAATTTTTATTTTGTGAAATATTTTTTCGACGTGGGCCACTTTGGCATTTGCAATTGCATTTTGTTTTTCTTCTTCTTCTTTTTCTTTGGGCTTGTTATGACATTTTTGCGCTTTTGTTTTTCTTGGTTTTTTTATGTCGCGGTATGACATTTGAATGATTGTCTGGCATTTTGTCATTGCCAGATTGCGGCGTAAAATTTTTAGATATGTCTCCAAGAATTCTTAATAAATGGTTTTATTTCTCTTATTTTTTTTTTTGCAGATTTTTGAGAGTGCGCCTTAAGCTTTGCAGCATGTAAGTAACTTTCAATTTATTCAATTATATTTGGACTATTGAAGATATATTTTTTTTTGTACTCGTTTCCAAAATGAAAGGCAGTGTATTTTAGAGCCCATTTAATTTGGCGCACTTTAAGTTTTTAATGCATTTTGTCAGCATTTGTGAAAATACCAAAATATTGCATAACAATATCAAGACATTTTTTTCTGACTTTCTCAAAGTTCAATCGACGGCAAGAAATGTTTGAAATGTCATGCAATAAAAATGGAAAAGAAAAAAAACAACAAATGTTTGATGCATTTGATATTTAAATGCATTTTGCATAAATTATACCATTGTCATGTTTCCGTTGTTGTTGTTGCCTATGCATATTTTCACATGATTTTCAAAATGCATTTGATAAATGCAACAAAAAATAATAATACAAATAAATAACAAAAACACAAACAAATAACAACAAATAATAACACTAATGCAACATTTGTGCGCTACACAAAAGGCGCATTCAAATGACATACAAAATATTTTGGCCGATAATTTGTTGAGACAACGGCAACAGCAAAAACGCATAGAAAGCTGATGTTAATGAACTATTTTTTTTGGTTGGTTGGGACAACAACAATAGCAACAAATAGCTGCAAATGTGCGCTAAATGATAATCAAAAATCAAAAAACAAAATAAATGCACAGTAAGAGCAAACAACAAAAGCAACGTTGTGCATTTAAATTGAAGTTCAGTTTGGCAAGACAAAAAGAGAGGGCGGGGGAGGGGAGGGCGGGCAAGAAACTGCTTCTTGATGAGGCGTTAAGTGGACACTTGGCAGCCACAACCACAACAACAAATAAACAACAACTTGCACAATGCACAATTTAGGTTTGATTTCCAACGTGAATACCCCTTAATTATATATAAAGAGCAGGGGATATCAACTATGCCAAGCAGATATGGATACATAACTATCGAAAATACTATTGATAGTATTATTAAAGTTATTAATAAAAGTTCTGAATTCAAAAATTTAATTTACTTTAGAAAAATATGTTAGCATAAAAATCACTTTAGAAAATTGAGAGTAAATTTTGAGGATTTCATTAAATATACGAACACTTTTAGAGTACCTTATTATCTTAAAAAAAAGTATCTAAAATAATATATAAAATTATATATGAATAATCATTATTATATTTTATAGTGCATAAAACACATTCATATTGCAAAAACTGCATAACCTGTTCCGCCATAAATCCTAGATTTATGGCATTGTATAAAGATCCGGCAGCGAAACTTGTTAATATATATATATATATATATATATGTTGCAAATATACAAGAACGGGTTCACAGACATTTTCAAAGTTTTTCGGCATCATAACTTATAAAATTGTTAACACACGATAAGTAAATTTAGTATATTGACAGTCAAAATGCAGATAAAAATATTTTTGCTGAACTGGTTAAAAAAAGCTGCCATAATTCACTCAATTCAATAAAAATAAATCATAGAGCCAGAAAAAAAACAAGCTCCTGTTATTTATAATCGAAGTGCAATGATTTATTTTTATCTTTATCTTAGTATATAAATTAAATTTTTAAAAATACATATTTTACCAAATTCCAGTTCAAATTTAAAAGCTTTATAATTAAACTTGAAATTGCAAGTGATGAATTATCATAAATTAGTATTTATTTCAATATTAGCCGACCAAGATTTCAGTCGAAATAAAAACTTCTCACTTTAATTTGTAGGGTACAACTTCTAAGCATGAGTCTCAAATTGAATAAATCTTTTCCCAGTTCCCACGGTCTTGCAATGGGCAAAAAAATAAAGAAGAAATATTTACACAAAAAAGCGGCCTCTTAGTGTGCCATATTTACATTGGCTTTCTAGAAACAAAAGTAACTAAGCAAAATTAATGTAAATCCTGAATGATTGATGAGGCTTGAAAGCTTGGCAAAGCTTTACCAAAACTTTTTACTTTGGTGCGTTTCATGACATTTAATTAAGCACTAGATAAATGAAGTCTATTCACATCATAAATCTTAATCTAAACTAATTACACACGAGTTTTTAGTTAAATTTAGCGCACTATGAAAAAGCACACTTCAAATCGCATGCAATTACATTTTCTGCCCAATTAGGAAACTGTTGAAACACTCGATCGTATGTGAAGAGCATACCATTTTCGGGACATTTCCAATTGGCTTTCCACTCAGGTCTTCAATTGCATTTTAACCTTCAACATTTCTCAATGAAATTTCATCAAGAGCAAAGAAAAAACAACGATACGAAACGAAAAGAAAACAACACGAAAAATAAAAGCCAACTTGTCTGCATGTGGATAGCATTTCTGATTGACAACGTTGGCTGTCTGTCTGTCTGATTTTTGTCGTCGCATAGATACGACAACCCGCACCCCTGAAATTTGAGGGGATCCACATGAGAGTTTTTCGTTTTTTTTTTTGTCGATTTTTTTTGGTGCCAATGGCAGGCAAATAGTGAAAGTTGTTAGCCTGTCATTGCGGGCCTTGTTGAATGTTTAATTGCTCATTTCGGTTGCCAAACCTCTTTAGCGTTGACCTTTGGGCCACGTCCTTCAGCAATGTGTGCCAGCTAACCCCCCCAACGGAAAATGATCAGGTGTTAGCCAAGCTGCTTGCTTCACATGCCACTTGCCACTTGCCACTTGCCACTTGCAACCTCAACGTCGCAGCAACGCTTCTTTTCTCTTCTCCAGTTACGATTTTCTACAGTTGTCGCCTTTCTCCTGCCACTTTTGCATGGCACATTGGTTATGTTTTTTTTTTATTTTTTTTTCTCGATAGGTTTCGCTGCCAATTTTGGGTTGATTATGCGAGCATTCGAAATTGCCTGTCTGCCTGTCTGCTGGCAGCCTGGTTAGCTGGCTGACTATGAGTCTGGCCATCTGTCCGTCTCTCTATCTGTCTGTCTGGCTGCCTGGAAGCCTACATGCCTCGTGCTCGCCTCGACTGCATTTGGCGTCAACTTTCATTGATTTGCTGGGGCTGAAATATGTGAAAAATAAACAAACGTGCCCCGAAAAAAAAATACTGCTGAAAACTGAAAAACCTATCGAGACAGTTTCACTTTTCATTGTCTTTTTTGTTTTTTGTTTTTTTGACTTGTACTCTTCATTAGTTGCCCCGATGCCCAGGTCGTAGATCGTGCAAATGCAGTTCAGTTTAGTTTTAATGCCGGCAGCAAGTTTGTCGCCTAAGTCTTTTGTTTTACAGTGCGCACAATGTCCTGCAATTGTTTAAGGTTTGCCTCTGTTTTTTTTTTCTTTTACCTACTACTGCTGCTTAGAAAGTTGCCAAAGCTGGCTTTTAATTGGCAAAAAAAAAAATATCACAGCCACAAATCAAAGTCAAATCTAGGCGAAAAAATAATAAAAAAAATTATGTTGGGGAGCTATTTTCTAGTGCTAATTAACAATTTACATCTGTTAAAGCATTTACATAGTGAAATATATTTAATATACACAAAAATAGAACGCATTTGACAAATTTGCCGGCGCATATATTATATAATTCGGCATATACAATGAACCTAATTTATGATGTACGAAAGATGCCAAAGATATGCGAAATCAGTTCAAATATGTTAAATTGGAAGCTGGCAATCGAAACTCGCATTAACATAAATCAGCTACTAGTTACTAACATTTACGAAGTCTTTTATCTATGTTAGATCATTTGGTGTGAACTAATATAAATATTATTATAAATAATGTAAACTAATATTGAACTAAAATAATCTCAAAACATTTAAATACCTCAGACATATATTAGAATAAATAAAATAACATTCATAAAGAAATAAAGATAGGTTTGGAAATTATTATAATAAAGAAAGTTGTGTGTTAGACCCAATTTAAATGCTTATAAAATTGTTGAACTAATAAATAAAGGAATACTTGTTTAGTTTCTGTATTTTATTTAATATAACAATTTGTGTTAAAGCTGATTAACTTATGCTAAGCGGAAGATTGTTTATGTTGAAAATTTACAAGAATTTTATATTCTGTAAATATGAGATGTGATCTTTTTGAGTTTTATCATATATAAAACATAAAGATTAGCCAGGGATCGTAAGTGTTTAACATCCGTTCGGATGAGTTTGAGAACAATATGATATCTGTCCAAACTAAGCTGGGCATAATTTTGACCAAGTATTTTATAATGTAATCTATGATCAATAAGCCCATATTTTGTTATGCAAAAATAATAAAATATATGTTTCGTGCTGAGTTAGGCTTAGTGTCAGTAATAATTTATAAATATTAGCCTGGGCAGCCTTAGCGGTCAATGCTTTTTAAAGAACTTTCCCGCTGACCAACAAC
This sequence comes from Drosophila micromelanica, assembly GCA_004143825.1. Taxonomy (NCBI): domain Eukaryota; kingdom Metazoa; phylum Arthropoda; class Insecta; order Diptera; family Drosophilidae; genus Drosophila; species Drosophila micromelanica. Next base: position 6,258 of record SCDY01001782.1, read on the forward strand.
AACAGCAACTTTTAGGCGTGGGCGACGCGTCGTGACATTTGTTGCAGTGTGTGTGTGTGTGTGTGTGTGCGCGCGCGTGTGTGTGTGTGAGTTCCATTTATGGATGTTAGCTGGCTTTACAGTTACTGCTGACCGTGCTCTAACGGCGCATGCAAATTGCGGGCATGACAGCGACAAAAGCTAAATGAAAATAAAATAAGAAACCCTAAAAAAACACAACACAACAACAATAAATATTGAGCCTGATTGATTGAAAAGGTGCGCACGCAACGTAAGCCGTGTGTATGTGTAAAGAGGGTGGGGCAATTAACCTTGATTTGCAGTACATGCGATAGGCAGATACAAACGAATAAAACAAAAGCAATTCAACAAAAAAGTAAAACAAAAAGCCAAATAATCCAATTGCCAAAAGCTAAAAGCCAACAAAAGTCGTGCAAATGAAGTCATTTCAAGTACAAACGCTTCAATTGAGGGCCAGCCGCAAAACAAAAAAGTGTTAAAGACAAATTGTGGCCAAAAACTGAGAACATTCCCAATCCCAAATTTCGCATTCGGGGCTGGCAGGCAGGCAGGTGTTGTTAGCTAGAACTGAGCTTTCCGCTAAGCGGAAATTGCCGGCCAGTGGCCAAAAGATACTTTTGAGCTCTTTACAGTTTGTTGCACAATAAGCCAAAAGTTGTGACTCGAACCAAAGCCAGAAACCGGTTGCAAAATGAAACTGAACCCCAGAAGCCAATTAAAGCATCTAATTGCCTTTAACTTGAAATAATTTGCCATTTTTAATGCGATTTTTGGGAAAAAGAAAAAATAAACGACATTTTTGTATTTATTTAATATGCTACTATTTGTATTATTATTATTTTGAATTAAATTATTTTTTATTTATTTTGTGTACCTTTAATACTTCAATAATTTCATAATCGTTTAACTTTAATTGAAATTTATGTATATTTTAAAATGCCGACCTCAAATTCAGGAATATTTTTCGCCAAATATTTATTTCTAATTTTAATTTTTAATGCCTTTTTATTGCTTGACAAATGTTAAACGTTTGGAGTTTTGTTTACATATTAATCAAACAAAAAAAATAAACTGAAAAAAACAAGCTTCTAAATCCTGTCATGACATCAGCCTTGGTAAAGACATCAAAAATACAGGTGAGCAAGCGCACCAATAATCATCATCATTATCGGCATCAATTTCCAAGCAACAGAACACAAAAAAGGCCGAATATAAGTTTAACAAAAAACCAAAAAAAAACAAACAAAAAATTAAATACATGTTTTTAATTTGCGGCCGCCGCGGGGAGAATTTTAGCTGCGAAGAATCTTTCGATACGCGGGCTAACAAATCATCTTTTGCAAGAGATCAAACTGCAAAAAAAATAGTTGGGATTGCTGGTGGCAAGCCTAGCGAGGGTTGCTAAAGAAATTTGCAAAAGAAAAAACTCTAAAAGTAGAACTTTAAAATTAATAAATAAAAGAAAATAAACTAAAAAAATAGCTATGGATATTTATAAAAAATTTCAATAAATAGCTATTATCTATTAGTTTTGTATATTAAGATTTCTAAGAACTGCTAGAGTTTTATGAACTGAACGTACAGCCCTCGTTTTGTAGCACACACTTGACTTCTATTAGAGCTGGCAGACACACATGTACATGTATTGTACTTATGCCCGTGTCTTTTTCTTTTTTTGGTATCATCTTCATTGTTAACGCTATCTCAGGGTCTGTCTGAATTCAGTTGCTGTGACTGCGCCTCTTTTCACAGATGGCGTCTGCTGTTGTTTTTTTTTTTGTTTTTTTGGCTTTTGTCAATTCATTGTCAACAAGTCAGTGAACTTGTGTTTTGCTCGCGTCTGGTATCTGGTATGGTACAAGCCGCTTTAGAAGAGGGCCAAAAACTGAGACTGAGACTGAGAGACAGAGGCAGCCAAGCAACCAATTGGGCTATCGGGGTACCGGAGCAGTCAGATACCGGAATCCGGGACGGGGGGGGAAGGAAGGTTTACCACCGTGCATGGTGTGGCTCTTTCTTTTACAAATAATTAACATAAATTAATAGGAAATGAGCAGAAATAGCGCATGGCACACCAGCAACCAGCAGAGGTCGGTTACAGTTACAATAGCGTTAACATGGCCGGACGAAAATAAAGAAATACATAAAGTTTGTGTCTTAAGTCTTTTGTTTTTCCTTATTTTATATATGCATATATATACTTTATATATACTTTAAAGCATATGTGTGTGTGTGTTTATTGTTTTTTTGGTTTTTATGCAAGCTATTTTTGGCTAGCATCTTGAGTTGGCCAGAGGCTGCACAGTTACATAAGCTGAGCCAAAAATCTCGCCCGTGCACAGAATGACAATCGTAAAATTGTAAAATCGTAAAAGCGTAAAACGTTGCAAAAAAAAATAAAAAAAATAAAAGAAAAACGCATTTGTGGCAAGTCGCGAAAAATTGCAGCAGCCATTTGGATGCATTCATCGTCTCTCGGTGTCAGCCAACTAATCAGCACCTGTCATGCGTGCAACGCAATCAGGAAGCAAAACAAACGAACCAGGCCCAGTCCCCAACACACAGTAACCGTAATGTGGCCTGTGGCGGGGCCTGAGATCGGGAACTGTAGACTGAAGACTAAAGTGGAACTCCTCCTCCTATTGCACTGTGATGTGATTAGGTATGGTTTTTTATGGGCTTCGAGCATGTCATGATGTAATGTTTATATGGGATAGCAGGCAATGAGGCAGCTAAAACGACGCTACGTCCAAGTATTACCCACCCCAATAATGAACAGGCCATCCATAGATAACTAACTAATGGACTACCAGCCAAAAACTAAGCTTGGCCACACACTTGTCTATTTGCGGAACCATCTAAGGTATCCAAAAATTAATTAACAACAAATTTTGTTTCAACTCAATCTTCGTCTCTTAAACGATTTATCTATAAATAAGTTGTCGAAGCTGGCTAGAACAAAAGCTAAATAACATTGATATAATGATTGATTATTGTTTTGCAGCTAAATACTACCCGTGCTATTAACGATAACTTTCGATAACAATTATCGAAGCGACCAAGGGCAGTTTCCTTTGCCTTGATGTCAAACAATAATTAGTGTTTATTTATTAATTATATCTAAAAATTAAACAAAATGGAATAATAATTTGTAAATCATGCATGTAAAATACTTCTCAAAAAATTTCCGATAAAACAGTTAAAAAAAAGTATTTTTTTTAAAATACCTCACAAGTTTTTAAGACCGAATACTTATAAAACAAAAATTTTGTAATTATTTTTAACATTCGACACAAACTTGCACTTCAGATCATTGATCATTGATCATCAAATCATGCATTTACATTTGCAAACTCACATTAGCTCTTCGCATTTGCTGGAAAATTAAAGAAATTATATACGAATTTCTATTTATATAAAAAATTATTAAGTGAAAGTGCAACGATCGAAGCACACAAACAAATGCAGGCGAACAAATCAATTTCTGTGATTTCTGTTTGCCAACAATGAGCAAAATTTTATTTGCTTACAATATATATATATATGAAGAGCTCTCCCCAACGAGTATACTAAGCACATATGTATATATCTTTATAAGTATGAGTATGTATATGCATATATAGTAAGTGTTGTTTATTTTATTGATTCATGATTTATTGTACACTTGTGTGGAACTTCCTATAACGAAGATCATTTGGTTGGTTGTATAATAAAAACAGGTTTTTTTTTCTATGAAATGTAAAAGTATTTTCTCTTAGAAAAAGCAAGGAAAACAGGATTCTACTCAATAAACTTCTGAAAATTCAAATGTTTAAAGAGAGAAATACATAAATTTCGAATAAAAATTGAAAAGTTACTTAATAATAAAAACCAAAAAAATTTAATTAAAATATAGAAATATAACAAAAATAGAAAAGATGAAAATAATAAAAGAATAACTTAACAGTACACATCAAAAATGATAGAAAAATAACCAAAAATATATATGTATATAAAAGTAATCATAATTGAAACATAAGAAATACCCTATTGCGAGTCTATTTAGCTATGCAAACTACAGTCTTACATATATACATATATATTGTAAAGACTCTTGCCTCTAGCCTCTATCATGTTTGTAAAACGCATGATTATGCAGGCACGTCGTATAATCATTTTCTATGACACACTTTTGTTTAATACCCTGTGATTAGCTGGCAAGTCTTAATCATTGGCCAGGCATCTGAAGGTGCCGCCTTTTTATATGGCTGAAACTCGCATCACATGGGATCGTTGAATTTTAACCGCTTCTCAGCTTTTAAAGTGATTGTAAAATGTTTTTAGGCTTCGATGCAAATTACCAGACATATATATATATATATATATATATATGTAACCGTTGCGTTGATTATACAATCGATTCGATACAATGGACAAGGCCATCAATGCGGGGGCCACGCCCCCTTTTCCAACACGCAAACCCATCCGCAGATAAATTGATTGATAAGATACACAAAGTATTAATTAACCGATCGTTAATTGAGCTTCAACTAGGATCAAACTTTATGTTAGCCAAAAAAAGGGTTTTAGTTTCAAGACCCAATCAAATTGGACAATCTTTACGCTTTGTAGAGTTCGCAATTACGAGTAGATAAAAAGAGAGAAACAACTCGAAAAACTTCTTGTAGATCCAACTTAACTGCTCTTTGGGCTTACCAAAAAAAAAAAATTAAATGAAATAATTACGGTTCCTTTAGGCTGCCTCTTCTTAGTTCATACACACACTGAGCCGAATTTAGCTGCTCTTTTTCGCTGTTTTGCTTTAAGAAGTTTTCTTTTGTATTTGGGCGCGTGTCTCTTTTAGAAGGGTCAGAGTACAATAGAGTTTATGGCCTCTCTGCTTCTTATTATTTTCACTAGTTTAGCTCTGAGCTCGGCGATTTCCAGGAAGCTTCACAATTGACAGCACACGCCGCATGCCAGTTGATGATGACCCCAGGTGTTCACCTCTATAAAACTAACCCATAAAACGATCCACCTTAATTTAGTTTGCCAGGAATAAATTCATTGAACTAATTTAAGTGTTGAGAATATAATTAGAATTAGAATACTTCTATTGGAATACGTGAAACGGATATGTGTGTATCATATATATAAATATACAGATGCGGATACAGTTACAGATACAAATACAAATGCAGATTCAGATACCAAAACAGATAAAGATATTGATATACATCTATTTAGATAAAGATACAAATACTCATAAATTTGTAGATACAGATACATACATGCATACATATTATTATAGATAATATAATTCATATTTATATACCCTATAGTAATACCGATACAGATACAGATGCAGATACAAATACAGATACATATACAGATACAGATACAGATATAGATACAGATTCATATGAAGATACAGATACATATACATAAACATACATAGATATAGATTCAGATTCAGATGCAGATTCACTTACTGATACAGATAATAGAAAATATACTTATATGCCCTGTAATAATAGTTCATATACCCTGTAATACACGTTTTTTTGTATCCGCTTTATGATTACAGGGCATACACAATAGGGAAGTGCAACTGGGTGTGATAGTAGCTGCTTTCTGATTATTGCCTCTCCCTAGCTATTAATATGCACGGTAACCGCAGCTTTCGGTTGGCCAGGAGCAGCTGCTGCCACGCCCCCCAAAAACAATGGCAATCCAAACGTGCGTGCTCGTGATTGTGTGTGTTGTGTGTGTGTGTTGTGTGTGTATTCATGTTCTGTTGAGTTCGCTTTTGGCACACCCACATGCGTTTTCACCTAATCAATCGGAATGTTCAATCAATGTGCCGCCTGTTGTCTGTCGATCCGTCCGAGCAATTTATATGCGCGCTAATCATATGAAATAGATCAAATTTCTTTTTGTCGGCCTGACAGCGGGTCAGCGGGGAAGTAGTGCAGAAGATCTTCGGCTTCGGTTGATGTGTGTGGATGTGGCTGGGGAGCAATTTCACTTGCTGCGCTGTGGCATGCAACATGTTTATGTGTGTGTGTGTGTGTGTGTGTGGGTTGCCATCTTTTATAAGCAGGCAGTTAAAATGTTTTAATTTTTTTTCATTTTGATTTTCTTTGAAGTTGGCTTTTGTCGCACTCTCACCGCCTAATCTATAAACATACAGATGTGGGAATTGAAATTGGAAATGGAATTGGATTTGAAATTGGTTGAAAGATGCGAGCGAGGATTGTGACTGTTTGGTGGCTTGGTGAATTGGGGATGGGGTCGTTTAATGTCCAGCTTTGAGGCTGCCACAACTACTCGCCTCGGCACGCTAATGATGATTACCCACTTTTACCCAGGCGCTAGTCTGGTCTGGCCTGCTGGGGTACATATAAAAATCAAAAGCGGTTTAACGCGTTTCTCGTTCGAGACACTCTTTTATATATATACACATATATATATAGTTGTATTTTTCTTCATTGCGATTCAATTAAAAACGCTTAGCAGCTGCATTGAGTATACCACAATCGGCGATCGCCGAGCAGATCTCTCGCTGCAAAGTCGTCGCACCCAAAAGAAAGCCACTTGTTCCGAGGCCGCCACAAATCAGTTTCTCGTGCTCTTGTTGTTGTTGTTGTTGTTGCTGTTGGCTGTGGGCGTGGCAGTTGCTTCTTCCTTTTGATTTAATGGCACACAGCGATCAGTTTCGATCGCCTCACTTTGCTTTGATTCAGCTCGGCCTTGGCCACGACTAGTTTGCTCCTTGCTGGGCGGGGAGTGGAAGGGGGGTCTGCCACAACTCTATAAAAGCAATTTCGATTTTTGCGCTTTGACTTGTACTGGATTTCACCAAAAAACACAAATTATTAAGAGCTTCAAAGCAAAATCAATTATGATCACAACGAAGCTGAAATACGCTATGCCAATAAGGAGCAACAATTTTCTGACAAAAAATATATACATATTAAATAGTTATAGAGATATTTTAAAAATATTTTTTTGTCGTTATTTCATGTCCGAATACTTCTTTTTAATATTCTTGTTTATATATTTATCACTGATTTTATGAAATAGACTTTTATTGTTATTATTATAACTATTTGCGAAAACTTTTAATTTGTGCATTCTAGTTTTTAATATTATAATCAAACTTCTTTAATTATTAATATTATTAATTTTAATAAAATTAGATTTTTTATTAAATAATTTTTTTTTTTTATAAGCTTTTAAGTTTTCAAAATAATTTATTTCACAAGCTCTTACTGAATACTTTTTGTATGACCTATTTATTCATATTTATATTAAGCAATTTCAATTATAATTAAATGCAAAATGAGTCATCTGAATGATATACCCTATGCTAAAAAGAGTATAATATATATACATATATGCAAGCAACCAGTTCCCATGCGATTCGACCATCGAATTTAATTGCAAATTATTAAATGTGCTCGTATAAAGTTTTTTATTATTACTATTATATTTTTTTTTTTCTTTTTTGGGTATTTTTTTGTTATTTAGTTTTTCCATGAGTGAAAAGTGAAATTCCACGGCAGCTGCTTATTTATTATTATTATTTTTTTGGTTGTTTTTTTTTGTGGATTTTGAGGAGGTGGGGCATTTGCACCGATAGCATGTCAGCAGGTTAGCAGGGATTTGTCAAAAGAGCTGGTGAAATCTCTTAGATTGCAGTTGCCAGTGAATTTTTTGTTTGCCTCGGTTGTTGTTGTAGCTGCTGCTGTTGTTGTTGTTGTTGGCTGAAAACGTGCCGCAAATGCATTTCAGTGCTGTCTTTGAGGCCAAAAATAATCACAATTCGCTGACCAAGGTCGTAAACAAATTTACGCTCTGGCATTTACAACAATAATTGCGCACTCACGAGCAATCTCGGCTCTAAAAAGCTATAACAGCCATGCATTATCAATCGAAAGTTTAGCACGCAAACGTAGGAGTTATTTTTTGCTCCCTATATAAGAAAAATAAGCCCCGATAATTTTTGGAGAAGGTATTCAATGGTTTAAGAGATTTGCATTGAAACATAGCTAAAGCTTAACTTTAATTTTCAAATGGATTTCTATTAACATATGTAGAACAAGTACTTAATGTGAAAATAAAATTTGAATTATAAAATAAATTTAATTTATAAAAAAAAATATTTTCTTAAATAGAAGATTATTTAATTATAAAAAAAATTAAGCAACGCATAAAAACACAAAACTAGATTTAGGTTTGGGTTTATCTATTTTTTTTAAAGTTATTAAGTTTATTTTTAGACTAAACAAGAATTATTTGTAGTACATAGTAAATGAAAACCCGCACCGTTTTGGGCATACGAATTCCTTATATCTGCTAATTATAAGCCAAATTTCATAAACTTGTAAATCGTCAAATAATTGCCCTTTAATAACACAAGTTAATTGGGAAAACCTAGAGTTATGCTTCGCCTAAAAGCGACAACGAAATTAAAAAAAAAAATAAAATTTTTGATAAGCGCTCAAAGCAATTGAAAATATAGAAAAAAAGACAAACAAACTTGATGACATTGTTTTTTTTTTAGTTGGAGATTAGATAAAGGCAATTAAGGTTGCTGGCAGCGCATCTTAAGTCGTAATTAAGCAATTAATAAACGTGTACAAACAGCTGTAGATAGTTTTCTCATTAGATGAAAAGTCAATAAGAAATTTTTATATCAACAGCAGTTTGTTGTTTCGAAAGTAAGTTGGAAAATGTGTGCCAACAACAACCAGTGTACAAATATCGACACCTTTTTGACTAACTTTGAGCATTTCCGTTTCCGTGGCCAAAAGCAACAACAACAAATCAAATCAAAAAAAAAAAAAATCAGGCAACAACAGCAACACCGTTCGTTTATAGGCACATAGAATAATTTTAGCAAAGATTTCACTCGATCTGTCTAACAAGCGACGGCCAAGCTAAATGCCAAGTTGTTGGTGTTTTTTTGTAAGTTTTTGCAGTGTGGAAAACCTGTAGAATGCATAGAAACGACGACGGCTTTTCAAAGTGCTCAATGCTATATCAATAACAGCAGCAGCAGCATGCTACACCTGTCTAAGCCAAAAACAAAAAAAAACAAGAAATAAATACAATAAATAAAATAAGCGCTGGCCTGGCCAGGGCCAACAACAACAACAACAACGGCAACGGCAACGCTGCGCCCAAAAACCCAACAACTTTTAATTTCAACACATTCCAGCCAAAGACTCTGTACGTGCGACTTGACTTTCTTTGCGCTGGCTTACAGCCAGCACAACAACACCTATATGCATGTGTGTGTGTGTGTGTGTGCATACCTGTCCAGCAGTTGGCCAGGCAGGCAGGCAGCCGCAGCACCAGCAGCTCGGTCTAAAGTCAGTCGATAGCAGACGGCCAAAGCGTTGAGACGTCGCGTCGTCGCGTTTAATGTTCAAAACAGAAAACCCAAAGCGAACAAACAGCAACAACAACAACAGCAAAGCTCGCAAGCCGCTCTTCATTTTATATATTTTTTTTACTGTGCGCGCTGAACAAGCGAAGGTGTGTGTAAAATGCAAAAGAGAGTCATGCAAAGAGAGAGCGCGAGAGCGTGCTCTCTGCGCTCTTGCAATTACCGTTAATCAAATAAGTTTTGTAGAAATTTAAACGCCTCAACTGGCTTATGTGTGTGTGTGTGTATGTATTAAACGGTTCATTGATCGAGTTCAACTGAAATGGAGCAAATGCCAGCAACAACAAAAATAACAACAACAGCCATGGCAGCCAAACAAACGCAAAGAGAACCCAAAAACAAAAAAAAAGAAAAGAAAAAAACAGTGCAAGTGCCTGTGGTATGAATGTGTGTGTGCGTGTCACCAATTTGCTTCATTTGCGGCGTCTTCGGCAAATGCGCTTAACCCATTTTAATGTGAGCACTTTGTGTGTGCGCAAAGCAAAATCCAATAAGAACTAAAGAGAACACGAAAAGAATGACAATTGCGGCTTCTAGAGTCTGGCCGAAAGAGGGCGCTATGGCAACAATAACAACAACAATAAGAGAAGCAGCAAAAAAAAAAACAGTTGCGACTGCGCCAAAGAAAGCAAATGAACAACACAAAATAATATATTCGTATAAATGTACACACATGTGCACATGAAAAATACCCTGTAAATATTTAAGAGCACTTTTAATCTGCATGCTAAAATCAAGACAGTGTTGTTAAAGAGAGTGGGTTGTTTAATAAAAAAAAATATATAAAAAAATAACAAATCTACTAATTATATATATTTTAATCAGTTTGTGACTATATAAGCTAAATATCGTCATTCAATGTTGAAAAAAAAGGGTAAATCAATTTTTTTCTACTGATCCCGAATATTTACGCAACATAGATATTTTAAATGAATAATATTGTAAATAAATTTTGAATTTAATTTATTACAAATATAAATAAATCGATTTCATCCCGTAAAAAGCAACTTTAAATAGATTGAATTGCTTTAATATAAATATAAATTATACAGTCTTTCTTATATTCTACTCTCTTATTAAATTTATTATATCAGCAATAAGCCATATATTAACTAGAAGGCTCTCTTAATACCGTTCAAGATAAAAAAATAAAAAAAATTAGTACAGTATAAAAAAAATAAATCGTAAAAAAAACCGGGTTAAAATGAAATAACTGAAATAATTGAACATTTTCCAATACCTGGCTCTGCTGATATTAATAGAACACGTTCTGTATTTGGCTTAAAATCACGTTTGTAAGCCATAAAAATATTTGTTCCAACAAAGAATTCCTGATCATATTAAGTCGATTTGGTTTATAAATCATATAGAACTCAAATACTTGAGCACGTAATATTGGATAAATAAATTGTTTAAATAAATTGGGAATCGGGAGAAACTGAACAACAGATTCGATTCTACAAGCACATTATATCCACAAAGCAGACGCAAAACAAATGAAATTTCATATATTCAACACACGAACAATATATAAACACGATTAATCCCACTTAATCGGTAAATAAATGCAAATGATTATATAAAAATAAAATAAAAGCAAACACGAAACAGGCGATGACATCAATTAAATTTTAACAAGTTCTCTGTCAGCCAATTGAATACCAAATGGCAATACGAAAGAAAATATATATGTATATAAGACGGGTTCTTGGCTCATCTCAAAATTAAATAAAGTGACCAAGTGGATTATCAGATACGCCCTGACTTCAAATACAATATTAAGCAATTTAAATATCGATAATCGAAAATGAGTCAGATTTTAATACAAGTTCTGCCCGACTCCATATTGTTTTTCCCCCTTTTTAACGCGTTCCATTCCATGTTGTTTGTCATCCCCGCAATTATTAAATTTCGCTCATGCGAATAAACATTAGCTCATTAAATAATTTTTTTTCCAGTTGTGCTTGGTAAAAATTCCAAAAAAGTTAATTTTTAGTAACACATGACATGATGCATAAAAAAAAGATCGCATCAAACAGCCAACAAAAAAGCTTTTAAATCTTGCAAATATACAAAATGAAGAGATAATATATATATACATACGTCTGCTTAGATACATATATATTTAATACATGCACAGATTTCTGAATAAACATTAACGCTTTATTAGCAGTCAAAGTCAGATGTCGAAATGTTTATCACGTATATTCATTATGTGCTAATTTTTTGGATATTTAGTTAAAGTACATATATAAAAAAAACTTTAAAAAATAGTTAGTTTGATATAGTCATTAAAATTCAGCTATATACAAACATACAAGTTAAAATACAATACTATACATATATGTAGCATTATAATTACGCCTACCTATAGAATGTCTTAGAATGTTTACGAGCTTTGGCTCATGGCCACTCCCCAAGTTTAGCTACACAAAAGTATCTTAATAATTACCCACTCTATTGCTAGATACTCTGTTATATGTGTAGCAAGAAAAGCTGCTATAAAAAAAAAACAATCTATATAATTATATGCAAATTATCTTTGAAATTATGATTACTAAAAAATTTACAAAATTTAGCTTTAAAATCTTTTCGAGTGCAAACAAATGTATCTCAAAAATATACATAAATTAATATACAAGCAAAAACTCATGAGCTCAAAGATTATTTTTTATTTATTGACTCAAGTATTTAAATTGTGAAAAAGTAAAATTTAAAGCTCAGCTCTAAAAGCTCTCAAGTTAGATTTTGAATATATAGATTTTGAATATATAGAAAATAAATAAATAAAATAAATAAATAAACAAAGTAGACGGTATTTATAAGCTTATATATACTTTAATAATGACAAAAACAAGCATCTCTTTAGAAACAGAATATTAAGATATTTTCGAAAGAATGTAAGCTTAAACAGAACATTTTTTCGAGTGTTTTTCCACAATTTTTTACGATCTTTGTTAACGACTATAAATACATACATATATATTTTGTGTGTGTATTTTGGTTGTTTTTTTTCTTCAAACGAAATAAATTTAAAAACTGTTTTTTTTAGGTTAATAATTTTGTTTGTTTAGCATGTTTATTGTTGTTGTTGTTGTTGGGACTGCGGCTACTTTTGTGTCATATGTAAATTTAAAAGACACACATTATGCCAGCCATTTATGTGAGTTGTTGCTGTCGCTCTGACGTCGTTTTTATTTAACTGAAAAAATATGCACAGAGAAGTAGACGTAGATACTATATACATAGTACATAAAAAAAAACAAGATTCTTTGGGCCTACGCAGACAAGATTGTCGCACAACAAGTTGTACAGGCTCATCGATTATGAATATTATTGAGCCGATATTCGAGTATAGCAACAAAACGAATACCGTTGCCCACTTTATTATAGCACCAGTTTTTTTGTTTTTGTTTCTTTTTGTGTGTACTTTCTACACATGTTGAAGACATTATGACACAACAGCAGCAAGCATTGGAAATTTTGCGTGGTAAAGTGCCGTTAGTGGCTTGAGCACTTACCCGGTTCGATCGGCATTCCACGTACATTTCATATTCATATTTACTGTCGAAATAATTTCACATGACGCTAATTCGCGTCCATTAGGCGCATCTTCCATCGGATTTGTGATTGATGATGATCCTCTTTCTACACACACACACACACACACGCGTGAGATAAATCTCGTTTAATTCTAATTGGATGGGGTTCTTATATTATGCCGCTTCCAGCTGAGATTATTTCTCTTTTAATTTCCGCATAAATGTTCTTATGCCATTAGCATTATATTTTGTCACCAACGGGATTACTTTTTTTTTATTTGCTTCTTCTTTCTTTTTGTACGACACACTTTTCAAAGCACTTTAACTTTGATATAAATTGATTACATTCCGATATTACCTTTATTTTAGACTTGTATTTGTCTTGTTTTATTTGCACTAAACTTTTTCGCAAAGGAAACAACGTTTATTTCGATTTTTATTAAATTTATTTTGCAAAAGCAGCGGTACATTTGCCGACAAGAAGTGGACTGAAAAAGACAAAACGCAGCAATTGAGCGATTTAAAGATTTCGTAATGAACAGTTCCGTTATTCGGTAATGAAGCAAAAGAGCGCAATTTTAAGAGAGCGTGCCGTCACAATATCGGTGTTTGCTTTGTTTTTATTTGAAACGCGTTCGATGTTTGACTTGTGTGTGTAAACGTTTAATAATTGTAATTATATCAAATTATCTTCTCTCTCTCTCATTTGTGACAAGACGCAGTGCACTTAAAGCATAGAAAAAGAATGGCAGCAACAAAAGAACGCATAGGTGATAGCGTTTAAGAGAGTGCGCAGCTTGGCTGATTTAAGAGAGTTTATTTACTGAGCCAGAAAAAAACAGTAGAGTAGAAACGCAATTAGAACAAACTATAAAAGTGCATGATTTAAACTGTATTAAATTAAATTATTATTTGACGAAAGCTGATTGACACGACAGTGTGCTAATAAAATAATAATTAAATAATAATCAATAAAATTCCTATTTCGCAAATGTCAAATATAAAAACTTAAATTGAAAAAAATCGATTTTAGCTATTTATAAAAGAATTCTCTACAGCATTCTTTGACAAACACTCTGACTTCCAGTTAACTAATTTATTAATTTAAAATGTTTCTTGCAGATGCACACAAGTGGTTAAATTGCGTCTGGCAAACGATAAATTGAAACAAAAACATATATATATATACATATATACATCGATAATTGATCGGTGAGAGGATGGCGCTACGTTTGCGTCGGGATGTGCAGAAGGCCTCCTACTACGTGTGGTTCCTTGGCGCCGAGGAGGCGAAGGGATTGAGGGGCGCTCGCGTCATTAACTCGGTGCTGCCGTATCTGGTGGACAGATCACGCGGCCAGGAGCCGCTCAAGGTGACGCTGCAGGTCTCGCACAAGGGCATCAAAATCGTGCAGGTAACACACACACACACACACACACACACCCAGTCACATTCCATTCTGTTGTTTATTTCTCTGTTGGTTCTTTTTTTAGGGCTCCTCGAAGCATTTAATACCACACAGTGCCATAACCAGCTCCGTGCAAACCGATGACATCGTCGCCTGTGTGCTCCTCCTATATAATCCGGCCACCAAGTGCCCCCTGCATGTGCACGCCTATCGTTGCGACTCGGAGACAACGGCCGAGGCGCTGCACCTACAATTGCAGATCCTCATCAATCGTCCCGACAATCAGAAGCGCTTCGAAGAGCTCGAGACCAGGTGAGTTCCTACACACACACACACACACACACACACACACATGTACACACTTTATAAGCACATACATTTTCACAACATGTTCCCACACTTGAAATAACAATTTACTTTTCAAATCGCTGATTTCAATTTTTTACTGTAAGAGTTATTTTACCGATATATTTTACAAAAATGCACAAATTCGTGAATAACAATTTTTTAAATCTCAAAATTTTGAAATCTAAAGTTTACACTGTGAATGTTATATTTTGCGATATTTTTTCGATATACTTTTCAAGTTGCAAATTTGGAAATGTCTCAAAAATTCACAAGATTTTGCAAGCAATTATTCAAATCCCAAAAGTTCGTAATTTCAAGTATTATGCAAATTATGTTTTTCGATAATTTTTCAATATACTATTTAAATTGAAAAATTGCTTATAAATTTTGAAAATCTGAAAAGTTCCTAAGCTTTGTAAACAATTTTTCAAATCCGAAAAGTTTCAGATTTAAAAGCTGTAAAATTATAAAATTATTTTCGATATCATTTTCAAACTTAGAGTTTTAAAAATGGTCTCACAAATTATGTTTGAAATTTTAAATTTTTATGTGCGATTTATTTAATTGAATTTAAGAATTTTGTTTCAATTTTAAGTCGGATAAAATAATCTAAGAAGCAAATAGAAAAATTTAAATCAAGCAATATTTAACAAAAGAGAGGAATAAAAATATTTAAATTCACCGAAAATATTTACATGTAAAATGAAATTTCACGTAAAATTTACTACACATATAGTAGCCATATATTCAGCTGCCTGTAGTTCTCGAGTTCGTGGGAAAGTCAACTGCAGACATCGGCTAATGGATTGTCTAAATGTCTAAGTGGGCACGTTGGTTGCCACTTTGCCTCATGCCCCTTGCCGCTTGCCCCACGCCGCTTGCCACTTGCCACTTGCCACTTGTTTCCTGCTTGTTGCGCCCGACGTGGCGGCATGCAATTAATTTCAACTTTGCGGTAAATTGTGAAGAAGATACCCACCACATGGCCGAAATGCGATGCCATGAGAAACCGTTTGAAGCAACTGAGATTTGTCTAATGCCGAGGCTTTGGCTTGTTAATGAGTGGCAACCCTGGCGAATGTTCAGCTCTTCAAGATCAAAGCGGTCAAAACGTACATCTTGGCATCTGTATTTAGCCACTTTTGCATCTTGAAATCTTTCTCTGTCTTCAGTTTAAATTGATCACTACAGATGTGAAGAAACTAGATATCTTAGACATCGTACACCTAACTATGAACTACTTTAAAATCAAATATAAACAAATATAGAGAAAAAAGCCATAACTTGGTTAAAACTGAACCGTTTTCCATGCTTGAAGACAATTTAAACATCATTTAGCCTCTAGACTTATTCTGCACTTAAAACATATGCATTTTTGAAAATAAAATTTTTTGGAGTTTTTTGTCAAAAAATCATGTACTCCCCCCTTATGAATTTAAAAAAAAAAAAATTTTTTTCAAAATTTAGAATCTTGAATTTATATTTTTAATCGATTGTATTTGTCAAAATCAGCATAAAAAATAAACTTTTAAACTGATTCTAGAGGGGTCACATTTGTAGGTCAAAAATCATGCCAAAGTTGACAAAAATTTTGACATGTAAAGTTCTCGAATTCATAGCTCCCAAAACTCAAACTTCCATAACTTTGTCAAAACTGAAGCGATTTTCATGTTTGAAGG
>SCDY01001783.1:0-22682 GCA_004143825.1 Drosophila micromelanica
ACGATCTGCTTGACTTTAGTAATTTCAATCTTAGTGAGATATCAAGTCTGAAATGTGCCGTTTCAAGTACGGAATACTTGATTTTTTCTCTCTGTGTTTCTACGTATTAGTGATATTAATCCCAAATGAAAATCGATTTTTAAATCGTATTAGAAAAACGTGTAAAAAAAAATTTTAAAGTGGAAAACACCGCTGCTGTTAACATCAATAAATCGATGTTTAGATTTTTGTATACCACTTCTATAATCTATTCTATTCTATTCAATAAATCCATGTTTAGATTTTTTTAACATCACTTCTACGTATGTTGTACATTGACCTGAAGCCTTTATTTTCACGCTTATACTCGTAAAGTTTCATGTGAACCAAATACAAATTATTTTATTATTTTGCTTGCAAAAATATATCCCAACTGGCAACATTTTGATGCACATGTACAAATTTTATTTTTAACTTTTTGTTAACAATGGGATTGAAAATTATGCACATTGGGCACAATTCCTATGCATTGAATAAGCTTAGTTTTGCCAAACAACTAAATCTAATTGCTTTATTTCTTCTTTTTTTTTTTTGGTATTTTTGATTTTGCAGCATCATGGCGTTAATCAACAATCGCTGCAAAAGTTTGCAACATGCTTGCAACATATTGCTCAACTACTGGAGTGTCCTGTTTGCTGCGAGGTAAGAGATTATAAATATAGTCATTATTTTTATGATAACTCCGATAAGAGTTGTAAGTAATATAAATATCTTAAATCAAGAAATGTCACAACTGAACCGATTGAATAGCTTAGCTTTTAGATTAATCATTGCATTAAGTGTTTTTTGAGAATTCATATGGAGTCTTTCCCAAAATAATTCCATTTAAGGAGACATCCAAATTTAAAATTTTTATTATAATAAATATATAAAAAAGAGTATAAAATAAAAAAAAATATAAAAATAATAAAAATTAAAATCCCAATTAGTTTAAAGAAAATTTCCTTGTGCAAAATGTTGTTTATTAATTCACTTTAAGCAAATTTAATTCCGTTTACAGAATAGATTTTGGTTTCGTTAAATAATGATACAAAATCGGTTTATTTTTGACAAAATTATTCGTTTTGAAAACTTATAAAGTATGGATTCGGGAACTTGGATACCTTCGGATTCGGATATATGTACATAGGTATAGGAATATTTGGCCTTGCTTAAGGCATTTTTTTTTTCAGCCACAAATGTTTCACACTTACTCTCCGAACGTAAATTAAAAGCTTTTACTATTTGTTTTTGTGCGTTGATCTTTAGTAGGTCAGTCTGTCGGGGGGGATAAACCCTTTTTTACCTTTTGTTGTTGTTGTTGGTCAAACAGCAGTAAAGGATTGGTGGAGCATGCTATCGGCGCTGTTTCCAAGTGGATGTGAGTTGCATATCGATGAGGCTGGTTGCCGTTGGGATTGCACTGCCTGTTGTTAGTTGTCAGTTGCCGGTTTTAGTTTTAGTTGGTCATTATCTAACTTAAGTTAACTCAACTCTGGTCGCAAAACTTAGTTGGCAGTTGCCGCTTGTTTGCCTTTGTTAGCCAGCAGCCTCGTTTACGGCCATGTTGCTCTTCCGGTTTTGCGTTGATTTCGCTGCGCAAGTTTGTTGCTAATCACTTGACCGTGTATAAAGTTGAAACGTCGAGCTCTGCTCTGCCAGTGCGCCAGTGATTGCGTGGCCACGCCCACGCTGCAGGTATGTTGTCGTGGTTTTGTTTACACAATTACTTACAGCCTGACGCTGTCATGACTACAAATAACTGTCGATGTTGTTAGTTAAATGCCGTTGCTTTTGTTGTTGCCACCAGGCTGAATCTATGTGTAAGCCTACTTTTAACATTTTATTTGTACTCCATATGCTCAGATATGAATACGCAATTCATATATTTTGTGTGCTTGATAAATGTTTGCCATCCATGTGATTTGATTAGCTATGTCCTGCTGCCTGCCGGCACTTTGGCCAACTATATCGAGCATGCTGCTTTGATTGATTACGGAATTTAAAAGTCAAATATTGTCGATTAGAAATAACAGGCAATGCGAATAGCCAGGTCATTTGCTTGCGGGAGCTGCGCACAGCTTGTCTTTAAATTTAAATTAAAGCTAGATACAGCAGAAATTATTAAAATTTAAATTTCAATTAAATCTACGTACAATGGCAGAAGGCAAATGTTAAGCTGTAAACTTATTTATAGCTATCTTGTCAGCAAACCCATAACCTTAATTAATTAGACATTTCCGAGCTCTTTTGTAAGCCTGATCTTAAACATATCTTGCAAGTTAAAAGTTAACTAAAGAATGCATCTACTATCTTTGCATCTTACATCAGTTGTATGTATAATCTAGCATAATTAATTTATTACCATTCAATTAGTTTATACAGGACTGTCCAGCTTGTGGCTAGTACTGAAACTGTAAAAGTGTAAATCATATGAACAGATTTATCTACCATAAATGCATTTTAATAGGTTATGCTTTTTGTGTATGCAAACAAACAAGTCCATTAAGTTATTAAGGGATTTGTTGCGTTAGATTTTCAATAGCACGTGTGTACCTGATGCTAAACTCAAACCATAAATAATATATTGAAATACCAGTGTGTTATATTTCCACTTTGGGTGTTGCTTTTGCTTTAAGCAAAACCAAAAATCATAAATTTTGGGTTTTCTGGAAAAGCCGATGAAATAATTTAATTGAAAACATTCATACAAAAACTTAGAGTTAACAAGAAAGTGATAAAATTTCCATTGCCAATTTTTACGTTTCATTCTGATACACATTGAAAATGGAAGAAGGAAGCATCGCCGAACCAATCCGTCCGTCCAAAAATCTAAAGCCATATGCAGAACAAGATATGTATCTTGCTCACTTTTATTGTTATTAATACAATTTTAAAACTCAGTTTTCTAAGCATATATCAGGGACTATAACGCTAAATGCACCAGATTACCTTTTCATGGTCTCGTAAGTCATAAGCAGATTAGAAATATTTCGTATACTCCATTCGCTGTAAAAAGGACTTGCGTTTTGGATTTTCTATAGATTTGTTCAGTGCTGAAAATTTCATCTTAGTTTAGAAATTATTCCACAATATTAATTTCATAGAATAGACATTGTGTAAATTGTGCAAGGATGCTTATTTAAGGATATCTCCTCGTCGAGTGCTCCTTCATGTAATTTAAGACACTTTTTGTAGTTACATATTAATATTTTTGTCCGAAAATAACAAATCGCTTTACATTTGTATTACTTGAATTTTATATTTGTAAATGATGGGAAAACCAATCCAAGGCTACTGTACGAAATTGTATCTATATTGCTGCATATTTATAGCTGCTCTTTTGCACAACGAGATGGAACCACGTACGTACAGACGTTTATTCTATATGTACAGACAAAACTCATCAATTGAATTTCTATATAGATATTTGTACACTCGTTCATAAAGTGAAACGAGTATATTGGGGTCGATAAAGTATAAAGCGAAAGTGTTAAGATTTGGAAATCCATATGTCGAGCTTACCATTAAAGTTAGATGATATATTACGTTTTTCTTTTTCGCAGATAAATTTTTGCTGTTGTTATACGTTGAACGAGTATTGTGGAGTCGGTTACAGTCGACTGCAACATTATTTCTTGTTTTGTTTCACTTTTTTGAGACAATCCCCAATGTTTATCTGTGTGCATGGCAGACTGCACGTTTTTGTAGGTCCACGAATGTAACTCGAAAAGTACAAAACTGTTTTTCTGTTTTTCTGTGCACCAAATATAGTTGAATTATTTTAAATCCGCTTGTAATATTTTTCAATTTTGTTTTCAATTTATATGGAAGCTTTCTGCTCACAGTGGGGAGTACCGCCTTAATAAACTATTCATTTAAAATCATAAAAATGTTGATGGCAATATTGTAGGAAACACCAAAAACATTGTTATTCGATTTACATATATTTCATTCTTATTACTTAATATATGCTTTTTAATGTAACTGGTTTCGTCTTTCTGCTGCAATGCAGGTTATTAAGCCACCTAGCTGGCAGTGCTGCAACGGACACGTGCTTTGTAATAATTGCCGTAACCGCTCTGTAAAGTGTCCGGTTTGCAGGGTGCCATTGGGACCGCGGGGACGTTGCCTGCTCTCGGATAAATTATTTACGCTGCTGGCCGAGAATTTCCCCTGCGATGGTGGTAAGTAGAACTCATTCTTAATGGTCAAACAGGCAAGTGTGCCAAATGTTGTTGCCAGTGAAAACTTATTAATATGTCTTTAGTGCGTCAGTTTGTTGGGCAAACTTTTGGGATATCTGGTAGTAATCTACCTAAAATGCTACTTAAATTAGCGTTGTCATTAGTTCGATGTCGCAATCTGGGTGTCCCAAACAGAAACTTTGGATGGCCATTTACATAAAACTTACCTAATAACAGCAACAAAGGTAGGCTAATTGTCAATTGCTTTGTAGGCCTCCAAAATAATGGTTACAATAAGAATTAAATAGGTGTCAAGCTTTTTTTACATCTCAAAAGTAATAAAGAAAATCCAGGTAAAAATTAAGGCCAGCATCTATTTAAAAATCTTTTTTGTTCTTGATTAACGAAACGTGTCAGTAATGGGAGGCTTACCAAGAATTTCAAAACTTTTTTTTATTGTTTTTTTCTGATGGTTCTTGTTGCATAAACAAAAATTGCTAAAGTTTTTCACTCCATTTTGCCCTTAGGAAAGTTGTGGTTTTAAGTGCGGCTGTAATATTTATAATATTTGCAGCTTAATAATACATGTTTATTTTGATTGCAAAGTGGTTAAAGGGTATCCCATTGAAGCACAACTATTTAAGTTTATCTGTCAGACAAGCTTGCAATATTTTTGAGATTTGCAACCGGTTCCAAAAGGGCTCAAGTGTTTTTTTTTTAACTTGAGATAATGTGAAGTTTCCAAACCGGCTAACAAGCGAGAGAAATATTGTTGTTGCCTTTTTCGCTTCTTAACTTTCTTGGTAATTTGCTGGCATTTAGTGCATTTCATTGCTTCCAAATGAAGTGTATATATTTTTCATATAGAGTTTGCATTAAATATTGATTTTTCTATTTCTTTATTTGTATGTAAACTTTTATTTATTCGCCAGTTCTTGCCGGTTAAACTTTCGCCAGTTGCTGCTGCAGGCAAAAGGATAATTTCAATCTCAACAAAAGTTTTCAGCACCTGGCCAACAGCAACAGTTATCTTTGCAAGTGCGTAGCTTGATTGTAATTGTTGCACATACTATATGAAGTTGTAATGCAGATATTTAGATTCACATAAACATGCATTTATTTTGCTATTTTTTCTAGTTAAACTCGATAAGAATTCTGGCGCCGACGCGGAGCGAAATAACAAACAGATCAGCGCTAACAAATGCACAACGGAAAATCATAATAAACCAAAAATGGCATTGCCCAAATCAAACGCGGGGAAAAGGCCAAGAAAAGCATCCAGACAGTTGCCGGCAGACGCTCAGATTTCAGTTGCGAATGACGCTCGGGCAGAGTGCGTGAAGCAAGTTCCGGAAATGCCGAGGGGAAATGAGCAGAGAGTGCAAGTAGAAAATAGTGTCAACGATGCAGGCCTGCAGTGTTCCACGATAGAGGAGGAGCAAAAAATGGGAAAAGTCCTGAGCGAGCTTATCCAGGACAGCAACAATATGCTCGTTAAACCAAAGTTAAAGTTGAGTAAGAAAAGTTGTCAGATTACAGGCCAAGATCAAGACGAATTGTATAGCGATGAAGTTGCAAACATGAATAATGGCCAACAGCGCTTACTGGGAGTCGGAGTGGGAATGGGCGTGGCCATGGGAGTGGAGCTGGGGCAGGTGTTGAAGCCAAGCGCAGGCCAAAAGAAATATCAAAATTATCATTGCCCGACTGGGAAATCATGCAGCAGCCAAGCGAAACTTTTCCAGCCAGCCAACAAATGGTCAACCGTCAAACAAGAGACCGCCACAAACTCTGAAAAGCGCTTGGATGCAGTCGCCGAAGTTGCATTTGTTGTTGCCACCAACAATGCGGCGAGCTTACCAGCGGGGACCCACAAAGGAACGTTGGTAAATTTGTTAAACAGGCCATCAATAAAAACGTCGCCACACTCGCACTCAGAACCGTCCGAATTGGCGCTGCTGCAGCATCTGCACGCCGAACACAGCTTGACCGCGTTGCACTTCCATGGCCGTTTTGGCCAACGCCTGCATGTCCACATCCAGGCGATGCCTCTCCAGCAGCAGGTGTGCCTCCGCCTGAGCGAGACGGCAGCGTCTCTTAAAGTGCACACATTTTTCTTGGCTGTGCTGGCGATCGACGATGTCCAGGCTGACAGCTATGCTGTATTCCTCTGGCACCTCAATCCGGAACCGGAGCAGCCGAACTTTCAGGCAATCATCGAGTCAAAATGCACTCAGGTCAAATGGTTTGGCACCACGCAGCCCCTCACGCGCAGTTGGCCAGAGATTAGTGCTGCCGGCGAATTTCTCAAATGGCACAGGGGTCCGAGCACCTGCACGGATTTTGATGTTATCGTCAAATGGAAATAGCATACATTATGTTTTAAATTTTAGTCAGGGTCAGCGCAATTTGATTTTTTTAGATTTTTATAATGAACTTTATAAAAAAAAAAATAAATGCAATATAGAGGTACATAAAAAGTTGTTTTAAATAATTTGACATGTGACATGTTTAATCCAATTTTTTTTTAAATATAAAATAATGTATTCAGTCGTCCTTTTTATGTAGAACTATGTGCTTTCTAAAGTATATTTACTTTTTTTTCATAAATGCATTTTTAAATGTGGAAAACACAATTTTAAATGTGTTAAGTCAGCTGAATTTTTAATTAATAAAAGCATTTAGAAATATGCTGGACTGGTCTGGCACCCACTCCAACTAGCCCGTTACACACACACACACACACACACACATACACATACACTATAACATGTCCTGTTCATTCAACACTCAACCGCGAAAACTTGTTTTAAAATTTTTTTGCGTCTACACATATTTGCATAAAACCAACATCAACAACTACAGATTGCCGCTGCAGCCTGATAATTGACTTGCACGCAAATTAATGTTTTTTGCCTCTGTATGTATACATACATATACACATGTACATAATACATACATACATACTACATATGAGTACGTGAGTAATTTGTTGAGCTGCTGGACACAATATGTGTGTATGAATGTATGTAATTATATTAAAATTCGTAAGTATTAAAATCACAATTAAACTGAAATACATACATACATGTATATATATGTATATATGTTAATTTGTATGTTTAAAACTCATTTGCACTGTAACTGTAACTATTATAAACAACGTGGATAAGTTAACGATTATAGTGCCCAGCGAACGGCAGTTGCTCTACAGTCTAGAGTCTAGACTCATTCATACACATACAAATGTACATACATGCATACATATTTTACATTCGAATTTATTGAATTGCGTCAGTTCGACATTCTCTTTATTATTTATCTTTTCTTGTTGTAGCCCTTAAACAAAAATATGTAAATGGGTATAATAACTTTAATATATATTTTTATTTATTATTTATATATAACTATATATAATAATAATATGTATATATATTTATATACAATAATATTCTATCGATGTGCCAATTTTGGTTATTGTTTCTTCGTACAAAATATTAATATACATTTAAATACACATGAGTACTGGGTATTGTCTAGTCACGTATACACTCATTTTGACGTGCTCGTACTCTTCGTTACTATACTCGTACTCTTACTTACATATGTATGTGTGACCGTGCTTAGAAATCAGTTTTTGCCGAAGAGCGTTTCTATCACCTCTGTTCCGCGTTCATTGTGTTTTTAAATGTACATTTAATTTTTTTTGTTTGTGTATATGTACATGTGCACACATTTATTTGTTTGAGTTTGTAATTAATTTGCTAAAAAACAATAGCTGCTGCAAAAGTAAAAATATTATTCGGTGTTTGCCCGAATTTGTAAGAAACAGCAGACATTGCGGCCGCATTGTCGGTGCTCCGCTGGCGTCGTCAAGTTCATTTGTTCTCGCCTCTTCTTTGTTTCGTTCGCCATTCTCGTTTTCGCGCGCAATTCTTATACTTTGTATTTGCTCTTCACTCAATCAGCTGATTTTACCGATATTTGAGTACGTTACACACATACAGACATTGTATGCGTATGTATTTTATTCTTTTGAATGTATTAGGGTAACATGACAAGCGAAAGTGGTGAGTAAATTGATTGTGGGTGGTTTTTATCAATTAGAATTTAATGAATATACAAGCATACGCATGTGCTTTAATATGCTGTAAATATGTATGTAAAAGCGTGAAAACAAATATTTCGTCAAATTATTTCTGTTTAATTTAGATGTTTTTGATATTGTGGCGACAAATGACGGACCAACGTTGCAAAGCTTTTGCAGAAGATCTTCTGATAACGTATATAGCTCTAAAATACAGGAAGTTGAACCCAATTCAACACCTGTTGCATTGTTGCGGCGGGTCAGTGAGACTGTGACGCACAGCATACTCAGTGACCTGGAGCCGGAGACGCAACACTTGCTGGGGAGAACGCCGGTGCTGTTAAAACATGATGGCCAACAGCGCCCGCAGCCACCTCCTCGATCACATACGAATGCAAAGGGACAGCAAACTAATTTTAATGACACTGGAACTGGTAAGCATATTTCTATACTTTCGTACCACTAGGCAAATAAACAAAAAATCGTTTGTGATAGCTAAATTCTAAAAAAGAAAACGTCGATGTTAACTCGATAATATTTTGTGTGTTATTTCGATGTAAATCGATCTTTTCTTATAAATAAATCTGTTTTTGGGCATTTTAAAATAATGTTGCTAAAAACAATCTAAATATCGGTGTTAACAGCAACAATGTTTTCCAATTTTAGCTGAATAAACTTTATTCTTTTCAATATCTTGAAAAATCGTTTAAAAAGATGAACATTTCTAGTTTGTGAATTTTTTTTTATTTTAATCCAAAATCAGTTAAAATAGTTAAAATTTTATCATCTTATGCACGACAACGAAAACAAAAACCCCTTCTTTTTTTACCCGAAAATTACTCTCTTGCATATGCAGGCTAACACACTTTCTTAGAGAAAGCGCTATTAATAAGACGTCGGCGCCAGGATGACACAAGAAAAAAAAACTAAAAATCAGGCGCTCGTTCGATGATAGAGCTGACGCAGCTGTTGGCCAAACAACTGATTTTGGATTCAACAAACACATGCAAAGGGGCATTTGGGGTGCAGTGTTTATTCAAAGTTATCGTATAACAGCTGCTGCACCCAGTTTGGTCCTTGACTTTTGTCTGGCACTGTCTGCTTGGTGCTCAATTTATTTGGGCATTCCGGTTCTAACTTAGATTTGCCTCCTAAAGCGGAGCTTCCAGAAGCAAAGTTTCCTCACATTGGCATCAAGCTACAGCGCTGGTGCTGTATCCTAAACACGTTCTGAATATTTGGTGTATACTTTTTCGTAAAAATATATCTGAAACTATATAACTCAGAAATCGGGACCGTTCTTGAAGGCGCTTTATGCGCAGGGCTAACTGGCGTTCAGAACCTTATCATCTGCATACTGGGAAGCTTCTAGTCGAGCATAACCGACCGACAACATTTTTACTTGTTTTTTTAAGAGAGCTTATTTTGCTGGTACTACCGTGCATATTTTCACCGCACCAAAAGAGTTAGGCGCTGGTTGTTATTTCAGGCAAAACTAACTATTATTATTGTTACATTGCTTGTGCAATGTCGATTTTATTTATTTGGTAATTCTTGTTTTTGGCCTGCATAATTTGAATTTAGTCAACATTCGAAATAAAGTGCAAACGCCAGATAATATATGTTTATATATTTCCTAGCTGATATTAAAGTGTTTTTCATTTTGGTTAAATTAAAATTTGTTTTGTGTATGTAAATTTTTGCCTGCACCGTTTTGTTCTCCACTAAAGCACATAATTAAATGTGGTGCATTGCTCGATTTTCCGCTGACTGAAAAAATGAAAATCTCTTTAGATTTCCAAGTGCTTGCATGAAAACACCCACATGTTTATTTACTTAAATGTGCAACATGAATAACGATTTGCATTCGCACAGTCACCATTGATAAATGAGTCGCACCGGGTGCTTTATACAAATGTACATGCATCATACGTTCATAAATGTGTACATAAATGCATGTAGATACACATGCATACAATGCTGACGGTTGCAACGTTCAACAATTATAAATGTCTACATCAGCGGGGATGTTTGCTATAGCTTATGTCAAATGAATAGGAAACCACCAGCACATCTGATATATAGTAGTAAGTGCCACCGACGTCTCATTTGACTTGACACACAAAATTCTTTTCATACTTATGTATGTAAATATGTTTCACTTGCGCTGCTTTACTAGCCCTCGCCGATCCCCTTAGCTGTTTTACGTCAACATTATATATATTCAGGGTTTTGATTTGCCTAAAGTCACTGACATAATTTGAATTGAAGCAATATAACTGGACATTTTGGGACTCATGCAGGTAACTACTAAGCCACGGTTAAGGAGCGCTCTTCTATTTTGCAACAAGAGTTAAATACTGTTTTAAATGCTTCAAATTCAAGTTTTTACGTCCAACAGTGCTTTAGCATTTGTGCAAATGAGTAAATTTTGTAAAAAAAGAAGTAAAAATAAGAGTTATAGTTATAGGCGAAAACATCCGACTAGGAGGTACCCTGAATCTAGAAGAACCGGGAGAATATCTTTCTCCCTTTCCCTCCCTCTTTTTTAATTATCTCTCTCTTTTACTCTCTCTCTCTCTCTCTCTCTCTTTCACTCGCTTTCTAACTCTCTTTCTTACTCTTTTACTATCTATATCTCTCTTACACTGAATCTTACCCACACCACTCCCTCTTTGTGTGTAGTTTTATACCCTAACATTGTTAAAAAAGTAGTATAATTTTATTCAACAGTATGCAACAGCCATGATGAGAAATCGGCAAAAAGCATTTTTTCCTATTCAAAATCGATAATATTTATATATCGATGTATGGACGCATCGATAATTATCAAAACGATTAATTAAAATTGTAAACTTTAAGGTATTTTGGTGAACGAATTGCGAACCAACAGTTAAAGCATATTAAGTACAATTTTATTCTTACGTGGTAGAAATTGTGGAAACGTTTTCTTACTGGTAAATCTCTATATTTAAATATTCTTTCATAAGTTTTATTATTTGTGTGAAAAGTTTTGTAATAATTGAAATCAAAAATTAAGTTCATCTATGCAATTTCTTAAAAAAACTTTAGAGTTATTTTCATATCCAGCGGGCAGTTGTTGGAAATGAAAGAAGTTAAAGTGGCAAAAACAGCTCAAAAAGCAATAAAAGGTGTGAAAAAGAGCAGCAACAAGAAAATTCCTGACGACCATTTTTTTTTCAAATGAACTATCAAAAGTAATAAGAAGCATCCCCCAAATGAAGGAGTGCGTATCTTAAAGTTGCTACTCCAGAAAACCTTAATGACTTTGCCAAGTTGCAGTTCCAAAAGTACATAACAATTTTTTGCATAGTGCGTATGAAATATCGCAGTTGCAGGACAGACACACACTGACACCTGATTGCAGAAGCAAGCCGAAAACTGAAGTAGCGTCTTGCCTGCTTCATGCAACCTGGTGTGCACTCCTTGCTATCTTTGCTGACACCTTGTGCAATTTATGCTCAAATTTCCCTTAACCGAAAGCCTGGACAAAAACAAAAAATGGCATCGCCGCAAAACTTTTAAGTGCGGCACATAATTCATAAATGGTGAAACGAGAACCGGAGTAAAACTAACCAGGCGAGAACAGTTTGTTATTGCGCCGTTCAACGTGCCGGAGACATTTAAAATTAATTAAGCAATGTTAAATATTTGTTGCACTTCAAACGCAAAGTTCGTATTGAACTTGTAAATATTTTATAAAGCAGCTAGAGCCCAGAACGGGGAAACTAAACTGAACTGCACCAAAATTGTCAATATTTATTGTTGATAACAGCTAATTAATTTATAAGCCAACGCTTGTAAACATCAATTTAATGCTGGCCAAAGAGGGCTTTTATTTATTAGGTACAGGATCTCACTAATTGCCTTTTCTAACCTTTAACTCTGGCATATTGGTATAGCCATATATATATATTTATTTATTTTATAGCATAGTTTCATTAAAGTGAGTTTAGAAAATAAAATTATTCAATTCAAAAAAATGTTTTTAAATTTATTTTTGTGTTTATCTGTTTATCTACACTAAGAGGTATTAAATCTTCGTTACTTAAAATTACGTTGTTTTGCCCTGTTTTGTTTCTTATATTCAAATATCTCTTATTTATTTTTTATATCTGAACATCGCTTGTGTACTGTCTCAGTTTGCTGATTGTTTCTATTGCTGTAGGTTATTCGTTATTTTAACAAATTAAAAGAGCGAATACCCGAGAGTAAACTGGGCACGCAAGCACTCGGCCGTGTTAGCGAGAGTTGGGTGGACAGTTTCGTTTATGTTTTTTATTAGCATAAGATATTGCAGGCGTAAACGTAAATATTCTCCCATATCTATAGATGTTCGCTGCTTTCCATTAAATTGAAATGATTCGTTGGAGCTTTGTCAGTTGTACGCCGCCGACTGGTGCGCATTAGATCTGAGATTAGTCAGATTTTTTTTTTCATTTAATCTTATCGTCTCAGTGCGGTAGGTCGCCCGAAAGTTGTTCGTTATTCGCAGTTTGTCTAGCGACCTTAGTGTGTTGTTTTTTAATTTCTTAATACAATTTTTTGTTTCAAAATAGCTCAGAATTTGTGGGTTATATATTTGTTATTGTTTGTGTCTGTGTTCTCTGTAAAAATACTTTGAAAAACCCTCCGCTAATGTGGACTTATTTATTTATTTATAATACTGAATAAATTATATGGAATTATAAGTGATCAAATGTAGGGTATTTATTCATATTTGACTGAAATGATTGATAAGTGAAATTATATTAATTTAAATCTTAACAATTGTTTGTGCAATTATTTAAAATTTTTTTAGTTTTAGTTAACCGAATTAAGAATTTTGGTACTGTTGGAAAGTTTTAAATATAAAAGCAATTAGCCTTGACAATCATTAAGTTGTTTAGCTAGTCGCATGATAGGTTGGATCATAATTGACACGTGATCATTCAACAAAGAACTGGCAAAAATTGACACCAAATAGTGTAAACAATTAACAAGTTGCTGATTGGTGACAAATGGCGAGTAAATTGATTTATCAAAATCAAATCTGAAAGAGGGGATGGGAATAGCAAAACTGGTTGGAAAAATCAAATTAAGTGCTGATTACAATTGCTTACTAATTAGGGGAAAATATGGCAACTATGTGAATTATTTCCCATACACAAAGTTAAGTTGAATTTAGTCAAGCATTTATATTCCTGGAATCAATACGTATAAAATATATATTTAAATAAAGTAGAAAATACAAAGCATTTTTTTAAATAGTATCTGCTATAATATAAGGAGTATTATATTTTTAAAAATTTAATTTAGTTTACACTTTCTGCTTTATGTTGTTGTGTAACAATTATGACATTATAGCGGAGACACGCAAATTTTGGAGCACCTTATCCAAAATCAGACTTCCTGTCGTTGCTGCTGTCGGCATCATCTCTGCAGCTGCCATCGCAGCTGTCGCTAGCTCAGCGCAATCAGCGACTGTCAATCTTTGTTGCAATCTTTCGTTTGTTATCAGAGCGCTGTCGTCGTCGCAGCAAAGTCTCGAGATGCAATGCATAACGGTTGTTGAAGCTGCTTTTTACAATTTAGGAATGATACGTGAGAGTGTGGGTGTTGCTAGATGGAAAGGGGCAAGGTTGACGTTTTAGGTGTCGATGCCGTCGTCATTGCATTTCTTATGCATGAGCTGCAAAGATGAAAATTGCTTAAATGCAGCATGCGCAGCTCAAAAGAAAAAGTTTGGATAATATGACTTACAGGTATTTAATCGCTGAAATCTGCTTGATACTTACAGGCAAGCACATTAAGCAGCTGCAAAAAGTGCAGCCAAACAACATGACACAAGGCGGTAACACTGCTGAAAACCCCGCACCACCAACACATACCAAATTAGACATAAACAATTTCCCGGAGGATCACATTAATGGGTTGTCAGAAGTCGTCGACGAGACGCAACAAAACGCAGCAACAATAATTTTAACGCCGACATCATTAAATTTAACAAACACGCCGTCAAATGCTCCCGTTGGCGGCGCCAACAACAATATCAGCAACGCAGACAATGGCAGGGACTATCCAGGGCATGACGAACACTACAAAGGACCTAAATGGTACGTAAAATATTCACTGTGGGGCCCGATATGCCCGGCCCTGTGTGTCTGTCTGCGCTTTTGCTTAACCCTTTGAATGCGCTTCCGGCACAGACAAGCCGACGTCCAAACTTGCATTGCACGCGTTTTTCGCATATCCGTTTTCTCGAGGTTGTCGCTCATTGTTATATATTATATTTTCTTTTGTATTTATTTGATGTGCTCAAAGTGTGGCCATTATCCTGGGCGCAGAAAGCAGGCAAAAATAGTTGTAGCGTAGATTTATAAAAAAAAATGTTTGCATCAGAAACTAAGAATGAATATTACATTTGCTTAAAAAGTGTTGGCCACATTTTAGATTGTTAACCAATTGGTTAACTTGGCCTACTTTGACAAATTGATGAGCAATGCCAAAAAGCTGTACGCATTGTTTATGGTCTGTTGGTAGAATAAAAATTAATATTTATATATTTATATTTTTCTATTGCCAATGGCTTGTTTTGAGAGCATACCTTGATAAATATTGGTAATCCGATTTCAAAAAATACTCCCGCACGCAGTTTGACAGGTTTTTTCAGAAATTCCATATAGCAATTGAGTACTTTACGCGTCTTCACAGAATACTCTAGCCAATTTGTGTTGAACACGCTATTTGTTAGCTGATTAGCATGCACGGTTAGCTCGTTGCCGTAGTAACACGGCAGATATATCTGGACGATCATGACTGCAATGAACTGTATTGTGGTTAGGAAAACACCCGGATTTCGTTGCCAGCCCGTTTGTACTAGTCGGTAGCCGCTGAAGCAGATGATTAAGGCGCTAAGGACCACTTGAGATGAAACGTACGGCGAAACCAGCTGCTGGCACTGATTCGTCAGGATTCGCACTCGCTGGTGAAGGTGAAAGATTCGACGCATTTCCGGAAGAGCTGTCTCCTCTGGCACTACCTGCAATGCAATCCATCGACGACTAAGCAAGCGGTAAAGCAACGAAATGTGAAACATAAAATAGCAGCCCATTGTGTCCAAGATGCAGTTTGAAAGGCAGCACAGTGTCATAGCCAGTACGTTGAAGCCCCAGGCATAAATGTAACGCTGCGGATTTTGCCATTCGAAGGGCACATAATAACTGAATGGCAATTCGTATGTGTCCTGGTAGAGCACGCTAATGTATCCTGTGACGCCCACAGCAAGACTTCCGCCAATATACAAATAGAAGATGCGCTTGAAGTAGCTTTGTTCGTGCCGCCAGAATTGGACTTCCTCAATTTTGTGCAGCTTGTAGATAGAGGATCGGTCCAGCTCATCCATAAACTGCAAGGCCTGCTCGCCCCTGTACCAAATGTTAATAATCTTGATGACCAGAACCAGCTCTGTCAGAGACATATACAAAACATTGCCGGCCTCTTCAATGTCGTTCGATTGTAAGACTTCCAGCCACATAAGCGCTATCAGAGTGAATGTTAATGGCAAATGTAATACAAAAGGGTATATAGCCTTTATTGGACTCCAGCAATCGCTTCCTTTTCGCCACTTCCAGATGCCTAGCCAGCGTTGAACTGCGAGGAGAGTTCGTATGGCGGATATGCGATCAGTAGATTCAATCGAGGACATTTTAAGCTACACTCGTGCTTCTTAATGATAGGTTCGCAGCTTAAATTAGCTGCTTTTATAGGCTTTCTTGCCCAAATTTCAAAAACATTTTATAAGCCCCTTCCAAAACATTACATATGAGTGTTGTCTGTCCCTCGCCCATTTCGTGGTTCTCTTATATCGTGAACAAATTGAAAACTTTTAAAAAGGGTATAATGGTTTTGTAAAGGTAGAGATAATAACTATATCGGCTAAATCTAGAAACTCTCACCCCAGTTTGAATTTGAAAATGTCATAAAGATCATACTTTTTTCAGACTTTAGTTAAGAAGTTATTCAAGAATTTAGTTTTTATGGTGGGGGCCTAACAAAACCGCCAAGGAAAGTGCTCGGCTTGCTACGTGCGTTTGTGTATAAAGATAAGGGGGTGAAATTTATGTAAAGAAAAATTGCAGGGTATCTCCTAGTCGGGCGTTTTCGACAAGAACATGCTTTGTTTTACTAGTTCCTTTCTCTATCTGTGTTCACACGAACCAGTCTAGCCCTGCTGACTAATTGGTGTATATATTTACAAATTTAAAATCAAAGCAATTACAATAATTAACTCGCTGACATAATCATACCGTTAATTGGTGTTCTTTGTATAATAAATAAGTCACGCAATTTGAGTCTGTTATGTTTTAAATCACAGTCAGTCTTAGAACAACTTCGACATAGACAATATGCCCGCATCAACTAAAAAAAGTAAATTATATTTATTATGTAAAAATCTATTTGACATTTGATGTTTGTTTAAGGGTGAAAGTCAAGCTTTTCCTCATATTAAAACTGTCTTTATACAATTATGCATTAGCATGCATGTTTAAATAATGTGTGCAATTACATATTGCTTGTTCTATATTTTTATACCCATTGAACGCATTAAAAAAATATAATAGTATTGTGCATTTATTTCTGTGTGTATGTGTGATTTTGAGTATGTATGAAAGCATTGTCATTAACAGTACGCAGATTACAGGGTATTTGCTAGTCAAGTGATGCAGCTGTTACGTTTATTTGTTCAAGGTGGCGTCACTTAGTGCTGCACTGGTCTCTTGTATCGGAGCACGTTGCATTGTTCGTTATTTTTCTGGCGCTGTGGACACTGGCCTTGGTATTGCTTTCGGAGTATGCTGCTCCTGAGACGGTCATCATGCGGATTATACTGCTCTTTGTTGGTGCACACATATCTGGCATTTTAGTTAGTTTCATTAATTTGCCGGACATGTTGGGCATGCTCTTCTTCGGTGTTCTCTACACGAATGTTGGCTTCGCCAATTTCGAAGGATATGATCGCTTTGAACTCTTCTTAAGGTGAGCGAGTGAGTGAGACAGATTTAAAGTTTTTACTAAATGTTGTCCATTTGCAGAGAATTGGCTTTGGTGAATATAATGCTGTTAGCTGGTCTCGGCCTCGATGGCAACGCATTTAGGCGGCTGTGGCTTATGATTCTCCGGTTGACGCTGGTGCCGACTATAGCAGAGGTGGCCGTAATAGCTGTGTTGGCCTATTTCACACTGTCCATGCCGTGGTTGTGGGGCATAGCTCTGGGGTAAGTGTTAAACAAGCGGTCTAGTCGAAAATTTATCATGTATGATTGTGTTCTAGCCTGGTCATCACAGCTGTCTCTCCAAATGTTGTCGTCACGGTGATGCTTAAACTGAAGGAGGATCGTCTGGGCCTAAACAGTGGCATACATACCCTAATATATGCAATGACCACGTGCAATGATGTCGTTGCCATCTTCTTGTTCGGCGTCGTAATCAGCATAATATTCTCCTCAAGTACGTGCCAATCAAGAACTAACTGTCCTACACTATGGGCAACGAAATAAACATGCTTCCATACTTACAGGCTCGCTGACACAAAAACTATTGCAAGGACCCATTGGCATTGGTATTGGACTTGTTTTTGGCTACCTATATGGCATGATGCTCCACTATTTGCCATCGCGCAATGCGGTAAGCTTCCACGCTGGCAGCATCCACAGCCACTGTCAAGAGTTGCTGTGTAGTTATAGCATACTTTCAGGCGTACTACTCAAAAAAAAAGTACATTCTGTGAACACTTATACACTCAATCAGCGCATTTAATGGCACAAAACGCGCAAGCCCGACACTGCAATATTATTGGGTGGCGGAAGGCTTCAAAAGCTGTCTGTACACAGCGATATCCCTCCTTGGAAAACGTAGTGTGATGTACAAATAGTATATATGTATGAGTGTGAAAATCCGTATACGTATCGGTGCGAGCGTGTGTGTGTGTGTGTGTGTGTGTGTGTGTGTGGGCGCATTTTGCATAAAAACACACTTGCATCTAAAGCGACGACATTGGCGATGGCGCTGAAGATGGCGACATTTGCGACGACAGTTACTGCCGGCGTCCATGGAAACTTATGGCAGCTGTGATGCAGGCAGCTGCGTTGCAAGCAGCGAGCGGCAAACCAGCTCCGTTGCAGCCACAAAACTCATTGCCGCAACTTACACCGCTAATGGCGCGCATAATCAAACGCCATGGGTGGCACTGAATGCCTTTGAACTCTCGCAAATACACACACCCGCACACACACACACACACAGACACACACACACACACACACACACACACACACACACACACACACACACACACACATTTATGTTCATGGACCACTCATAACTTTTGTTTTCCATTGCCGCCACTGCGTGAAACTGCAGTATATACAAAAATTTCACGCTGTGCTCCGCTCGAGACGCGACATTTGGATAGTTGCATATATACGCAACTAACGTTATTTATTATCAGTGTGTATCAGCCGGTGCCTTCTATCAAGTCCTAATATCTTTTTTTTAAAGCTATTAGCACTGTGGCTGTACTCGTACACAAAGTGAAGTGATGAGAGTATATTGTGTTTGCGCAATGTCCGTCTTGCTATGCGTATGAACGCATTCTTTTAACCTGAGTTATCTAATACAAATTAATTAAATTAAAACTTTATATCTGAAACTCCCATAACGTTGTTCAGCTGTCGGATTCATATATCCCATACTTTAAATTTTATCAAAAACCCCCTTTTACATAATTTGTTTTATTAATGTGTAACATTTATTTATTAAAACAAAATATAGTGTTGAGTGGTTTACATTAATTAGGATATATATTTGTGGGATCTTTATTAAAACTTTTAGATGTTTCATATTCAAATTAGTTTTGTTGCACCATCTTTACAGGTTTTCGCAAATGGACTGCGCTTTGTTTTAACTATCTTGGGTGGTTGCATTGCTGTGATGGGCAGTCGTTTTATCGGCTACACCTCGGCAGGTGCTTTGGGTTGCGTTATGTTGGCTTTTATAGCTGGCATTGGCTGGAAAAGGGACGAGCTGAAAATGACACCGCAGCAAATACAAGCGTACCATGTAGTAAGTACATCGTCTTTCTTGATTTTGCTTATAAATTTAGGAATTTTGCCTTAAGTTCCAATTAAAGTTGGCAGTTTAAGAAGACTAACTAACTTTAATGTGGTTATTTAAATACATAAAATTGTTTACTGTTTAAAATTGATAAAAATGAATATGTAAAATTTATTTAATTTATATTGCTTATTAATCCTCATTATTTATGTAAATTTTGCAGGCCAGTGTTCCTAAGCGTTTGGATCTGCTGTGGAAATTTCTTAAGCCTGTTTCCTTTGCACTAATTGGCAAGGAGATCAATTTCGCCGTGCTGGAAGGCCGCGTAATCGGCTATGGGGCGCTGTTGGTGCTGCTGGGAAGCCTGGTAATTAAAATATCCGGCTAAGGATGAGCGAGTGGCTGGCAAAGCATTTATTTTTAGTCTGATGATCGGCTCTGTGGCTTGGCTCGGATTTAAAAAAGTTAAAGCGAATATGTTCATTGCTGCTATTTAAATATTGCCTGCAAACAAACGCATACTCTCAAACAAACGTAAATCGCGATTTTCTTTTCATTCCTTTTCTATGTTTTTGTTTTGCAGTTCCGCTTGGCTTTTGCATATTTATCCACATATGGCGGAAATCTGACGAGAAAGGAACGTGCATACATTACAATTTCTGGTTTTCCCAAAGCAACTGTACAAGTAAGTTTTTACCGTTCCAACTGTTATGTCGTTGCGGCTGCTGCAAAGGGTAAAGGGACAATAAGAAAGGGCAACTTTTCATTTCAGTTTGACATCGTTGCCGGACATTCTCCATACTGGTTTTAGCCAACCATTATTTGGGCTATGCTGTTTGCCTCAAACATTAAACTTGTACTTGCATTTGAATCCGTTGTTGTTAGTGGTACTTTTGCTGTTTATGCTCTTGACAATTGTCTGCAGTTGAACCGCAAGCGGCCATTTTGTTCGCATTGTGAATGCAGACGCATGTGATTGTCCGCCTTGTGGCGTACGCTCTTCTGTTTGCGGTTAGCCCAAATGTAAATGTTACATTTACTTACATACCTACCCGCTGCTGCTGACGGGCTTAACGTGCTTGTTATTGCGACTTTTGTACCTTTTGGAACTTTGTCCAATATGCGGTCTGCATTCCGCTACTTTCGTGTTATTCACTGTCCATTGTTTTGAAAACTAATTATAATACTTGTTTGTAGATGTTACTTTGTTTTAACACCTTTTTTTGTAACACAAATGTTATATATTTGTTTTATGTTTAAATTGAATTTATTTTATTATTACAAAGTCAGATTCTGTGGGTTAGTTGTGGTCTAAAGTATACGGCAAAAAAAGAATTACAATGACATTTCATTATTGTCATCATCATTAAGTGATTTAATTCGCGACGAAAAGTGAAATGCTAGCAGATATTGTTATAATAATGTTATGTTCAATTATGATCAAAAATCGATTTCAACTAATGCTGCAAACAACTAATAGCTGAATTTACTTTTTCTATATGCAATCTAAATTTCAAAAAAAAAAAAAAAATTTAAAAATTCTGCTTATTTCTTGTATAATATTAAAATACAATCTTTTCATAGGCTACTTTGGGTCCGGTTGCTTTAGGCCTGGCTCGTTTCTCCGATGACGCAACAAAATTAGCATTGGCGAACAACGTGCTCATCATTTCGGTTTTGGCTATTATTTTCACCGCGCCACTGGGTGCAGTTTTGATGCTTCGTCTTGCCCCGCTTTGGCTTAAACATGGAGATGCCGAGGACACAGTTGATAGACCTGCGTTATCAGAATTAGCGGGACCAGATCCACTGAATGTGGACGAACCTAATTCACCGAACGCTCGAAAAAATATACAGTAGAGTTGCGGAAAAGCAGTCCAGTAAGATAACTTTTAGTTAAATCAATATATATTCGTAGTTTCAAAGTAAACAATTTTAACGTATTGCCAAAAGTATAAGGTAAGGGTTAGACACCCGAGTCGAAACGTTTTAAAATATTATAATCCAAATGTGTTTTGTGTTTCTAAACTAACATAACCTGTACTTATTTGTGTACATATTTGCATTTGTAATATAAAAATCCAGTTTAATGGGAAAATATATAACAGCATTTTACACTTTTCATGGAAAATTTTGGCCGAGGTAAGTCTTTCACACCAATCGTATTTAACCTAAGTTTAAACAAGCTCCGTTGTTTTGCAAACTGCCAAAGTTGAAAGGTTCGCCTTGTTACAAAAGTTCTATAAAGTGCCAAAGCTTAGCGTTAATCCTAAAAGACTAAAAGCGCTCCCAAAAAACAGTATGACAAAAATGTACCAAGAGCGCAATCGTCGAGTAATTTAATTGTTTTTATTGTAATGGCTTAAATTTTCAATGGCTAATTATGAAGAGATTTGTGTTAATCTCCAACCTGGATATTTGAAATTGGGCTTTCAATTAATTATTATGGATTATCGGCCAATGTCAGTGATACAATTTCTAAAGAACGCTGATATTAAAAAAAAAGTTGGGTTTTTTTTTTGGAAAATTAATTATAAGACTGACAGAGTAGTTTCAAAATGATGTTCTTTTTAAGTTAATAAATAAGAAGTCAATAAAATAAAATAATTTGTTAACTGTAATTGCCAGCAGGATGTATGGTATAATGGTTTTGTGCAAATGTATGTAACAGAAAAATATGACGCATGTTCGATTCCATAAAGTGTAAATAAATTTTCAGTTCTTTAGAGCATTAAAATGTAAGTAAAAAATCAAAGCGCAAATATAGCATTTGATTTGCTGTTTTTTATTACAAAAACAAAAAAAAAAATTAATAATAATGCAAAAGGTAATGGTAATAAGAAAACTGGTTATATGCATTATAATAATATGCAATAAATTTGAACTAAAAAGCTACATTTCTCTAGCTTCTATAGAGTGCTTGCTGTTAAGTGCATTTTAAAAATGGTGAAATTGTTTAATAATTTCTTGATGATTCTTTACTGATTTTGATGAATATTTTGGCAAGCGATTCTTCGAATAATATAGTATATATACATATGCAAGTGTATAGCTCTTAAAATAATAAGAAATACATTTTTTTTTAAACTATTGATAATTAAAGCAAATTAAAGTTACTAGCTGTGTTCTGGGTATAAAGAGCCCTTTGGAAACCGCGTTACTCTTGATAACCTAACTCAAAACAAGTGAGAAGGCTCTAGTCGGGGCCGCCCGACTAGGAGATACCCTGAACCCTGCGATCTGGTTCTATAAACATTTCAGCTCGTTTACACATA
>SCDY01001784.1:0-64785 GCA_004143825.1 Drosophila micromelanica
GTGTAAACGAGCTGAAATGTTTATAGAACCAGATCGCAGGGTTCAGGGTATCTCCTAGTCGGGCGGCCCCGACTAGAGCCTTCTCACTTGTTTTATTATTATTTTTTTTCTTGTTTGGCCTGCATTGGGACTTCATCAACTTCAACTTCAATTTCGGTTCACTAAACGTTTCAATTCCCTCCACTAATGGTCTACACTGCGCTACAAAATTTTCAATTTATGTGTTTCCGTTGCCAACAAACATAAAAATTAGGTATAAAAAAATATATTTGAAATTTATTATATTAACTTATTATTAATAATGCTATTGATTCAAAATATACTTGATTTTAATATTTAGTAGTTTTTTTTAAATTAATTATTCGTTCATTATTTGTATCTTCTTAAATTTTTTTTCTTTTAAAACTTCTTAATTTTTCTATTTAAATATATCTTTCTTTTGTTCTTTTTATATTACTCGCTGTCTTTCCTTCTATTTTTTTAGCTTTTATCTATTCTATTTCTATTTTTATTCTCTCTTCCTTTTTAATCCTATCCTTTTATCTTTTTCCTTGTTTTTCCCTTTTCTGATTCTTCTAGTTGCAACGACCCTCTTGAATAGTTGAAAATCGCATAGAGTGGCGATTTTTGTTTTGTTTTTGTTGCTAAATAAATAATAATAAATTGGTTTTTAGCAACTGATTGCTTATTAATTGACATTGACAGCTGCTGCTGCTAAATAAACTGAATTTATTTACTGCCTTAAACATGTTGGCCAGTATTTTGGCCGTATAATTTGAACCGCTAGATGGCTTTATTAAGCCAATCAAAATGGACCGCACAACATGATTTAGTGGCGAATTCCTTCACACCTGCCATGTCTGTCATGTCAATAAATGCCACCAATTCTGCGCACAGACGGGGCCAACACCGGCCCAAAACTGATAATGATGTGACAAAACAGCAGTTGGCTTTTGCTGTATTTTCTGCTCGTTTTTTTTTCTCCCTCTCTTTCTCTTACTTAATTTTATTTTTTATTTATTTTTTTTTTTGTTTGCTGCTGTTGTTGAGACCAATAGCCAATAACGTGGCTAAAACTGAGAGCAGGCCGCGAACTGGCCAAGACCAGGCTGGGGTCTGGCTTCAAGGCACGTCGTCGCTGTCATTAACGTGATTTTGTTGTTGTTTCTGCTGTTGTTGTTGTTGTTGTTGGCACATTATGCGTTATTACGCGTGCGCGGCGGCTGTCTGCAAGGAGAGGGCTGGGACGGGGACGGGGACGGCGGGGGGACAGTTTCGGTTGGGGGCAGACTGGAATTGTCTGTGTGATATCTTTTGGCGTTACAGCAACGTTAAGCTAAAGTGACACTTTGACAGCGATGCGTGATAAACGACAAAAGCAAAAAACTTCAATGTTGTTGCTGTTGTTGTTGCTGTTGCTGTTGTTGTTCCTGTTGCTGCTGTTGTCGTGAAGCTGGGAGAAAACGCATTCGCCTAACGGTTGCTGCAATTTGCAATTCTCTCTGTTTGTTGTTAGCATTTTCTTCTTCATTTTTTTTCTGACTAAGTTGCATATGCTAATTTCCCGTTCCATAGGTTTCGGCCAAATGCCGCCGAGTTCTACTGACCAAGTTGCTGTTGGCCCAACTGTTGGTTGTTCAATTTGTTTAACATGATTTTCGATAAGAACACAATCACAAGAACTCAAATCTTACAAATTTATAAACTAATAACCTTATTTGAGATCATGAGAATCGCATAGAAAGGCGTTGGTTTTGGGCGGATGTTAAAAGAGTGTTGAATAACAAAAATAGATAAAGTTGAAGTTCATTATTATATATAATTATATAAGAATTGAAATATAGATATTGATAAATTAAAATTGCACAAAATACTAAATAAATTTAAAAGTTACTCAAGTTTTGATCGAGTTTGTAAAAATTGAATATAAAGGAAATTTAATTATAAGTTGTTCCCTTATAATAATAATCTTTAAAAAAAGATATAAATTACATATATGCATTTATCGATTTTCAATTGGCATCAATTAAGTTCACATAATAGAATTAGTAGCTCATAGATATTTTATATATTATTAATTAATATATATTATATATTATTAATTAGAAAGAATTTAGTAAATGCATTCTGTTATTTTTGATTGTTGTTGCGAGCCAAAGCAGACAGCAACAACAACAACAAGAACACAACATTTGCTTGTAGATCGACTATCGATCAGTGAACACGCATTTTGATTGCAAGCTTCAAGCTGCGATGCTCAGCTCAATCACCAGCTGTGTGTGATCAGAGTGTTCCACTTTTTCTCTACCTCCCCCTCCCTGTCTCTCTTTCTCTCTCTCTCTCTCTCTCGCTCTCACTTTGGCTAATCTCGACAGTCTGATCTTGACATTCGGTACTCGCAAAACAAGCGACTTATCGATCGATGGAAATTTCCTTTCCTTTGAGCGCTGATTGATGGATCTTGTTAAATGTTTAAACTTCTGCTGGATTATATAACGACAGGATGCGGGAAATGATAATGCAACTCCAGGTGTACGATCGAGTTTCGATTTTTTTATATTATTGATTTTTTATTTACTTTATTTATTTCTTTTTTGTTGGTTGCCAAAGTAAATCAAACAATGAAACAATTGACAACTCTGCCAGCAACATTGAACAAAACAACAACAACAATAACAACAACGACAACGCTTTCCGTTCACGATAAGCATTGGGCCAAATGGCAACAACAATGAGCAACAATTGTTGTTGCCTGCGTGTGTGTTTGTGTGTGTGTGTGTGCGATACGCGTGTGTGGGCGCAATTTTCCATTGAATTATAATTTTTCATATTACCGTATTTTTTTTCTTTTATTTTTTTTTCTTCATTTATTTGCTGTTGTTGTTGCTGGCTTTTTGCATTGCTTGTCATAATTTTCATTACATGTTTTTGTTGTTGTTGTTGCTAACCATGTTGTTGTGTTACCAAAGCCTGAACCTACGGCTTGATAAAGATCTCTTTTTTGCAGCTCTGCTCGAGTGCGGGCTGCAACAACATACAACAGCAACAACAACAACAGCAGAGAAACAGAAATATTGCAACAATCTGATAAGAATGTTGTGTATTGGCAAAAGCAACAGACGTCGGTTTGTGTCTTGGCTAGACAGCAACTAAACAAAACAAAAAAAAAGTAAACAAGAACAAGAAATCAAAGTTGTCTTTTTAATAAGTTTTGGCAAGCCGAAGCTTTGAATACTCTAAAACAAAAGATTAAAAGAAGAAAATCTATTAAACACCAAATTGATGTTTGTGCTTGGTCAAAAGCAGCTAAATTTTTGGCTTATAAATACTGTTCAGATTGTATAGAATTATTATTATTGATCATAATCTATATTAATTCATTTCGTTGCATTTTTGATGATGGAATTTGAATACCCTTTGCAAGTGTATAAACGTGGAAGCCGATGTTGAAGTTGAAGTGCGTTGCCTGTCAAAACAAACAAAACGACAACAACAACAACAACCAACGACAACTGTAGCAACTCTGCGCGCATAACTCTTGTGGCGCTGCCCACCCACGCTGTGGCAGCCCCAAATTGACGAATTGTGGCAGTCGACGCAGTGGCGCAAATCGGGAACGCCAATGACATTATAATATGTCAATTTTTATGCCGCTTGGCAGGCGCGTGTTACAAAATGTCAAAAAACGCAGCGGCACAGCAAACAACAAACAACAAAAACATCAACAACAACAACAACAACAATGACAACGACAACGACAACTCTATTGTGCGCCCACGCATTGTTGTTGGCGTTATTCAAAACGCAAACATTGCAACTTGTTGTTGTTGTTGCTGCTGCTGCTGCTGCTGTTGTTGTCCTCGAAATGCAAACAACATGCAACATTTAACATTTTTATGCGATTTTAGCAACGTTTTGTCATGCTGTCGAAAATGTGCGCGGTTTTTTTTTTTGCGCTGACAGACATGAGAGAAAAATCAACAGGAAAGAGAGAGATAGAAAGGGATAGAGAGAGATAGCGTTAGAA
Source organism: Drosophila micromelanica (assembly GCA_004143825.1). NCBI lineage: Eukaryota > Metazoa > Arthropoda > Insecta > Diptera > Drosophilidae > Drosophila > Drosophila micromelanica. Next base: position 4,028 of record SCDY01001784.1, read on the forward strand.
AATGAATCAAGAAACGAATCAAATTGAATACAAGTTATATATAATTTACAATTTTGAAATATAATTTAAGCAAAAAGTTCTTTGAATAAATATCTTTTTATTTAGTAATTTATTTGTATTTATTAAAGTATGTCCAAAAATTAAATTTTCTTAATTAGATATATCTTTTAATTTAAAATGCGCAAAGTAAAAATACAATCGATCAAAATTTAGGTAAAATATATAATATAAAGAAGCAAATTAATTTATAAAATTATATTTTAAAAATATTTACTATTTTAATTATTAAATATATTCTATATTGAAAAAAAAAACAATTAATTTATAAAGTAATATTTGAAACATATTTTATATTATGTATTATGTATACATAGATATACATAGAGTATTCATAAATGTAGAGCTGACAAGTTTTTTAAATCTCTAAACGGCTGTTGATCACTTCGCATTATGATCAAAAAATACAACAGCAGCTACAAATACAAATACAAAAAAATATATAAAACTCCTAATAGATCATGATAGTTAGCTTAATGTGTAACAATCACAAATATCGTTCAGATCTAAAGACAAGATCACAATATGCAAATCGATGTTTTGTGAGTGGCAATCTAGGACGCGATCACAGTTGATCACCGATCGTTGATCGCTGATCGCTGATCTCGTTGGCGATCGTTTGGTTGTCTCTGGGTGGGTATTTATGTGTAGCATAATTACCATGATCTCTAACCGATTTTTAATTGAATTAAAATGCGAACTAACAAACGCTGCATAATAATAAATTGCCGTCGATTGACGATCGTTAGCAACACAGTCAAAAGCGAAAGTTGCGCTCGCCAAATTGGCCAACTCGAAGATCGTTTGCGATCACCGATCTCTCAGTCAGTAGTCGTCCTGTTTTGTTGTTGTTGCTATTGTTGCTGTTGCTGCTGCTGTAAATTAAGATCGTGCGATTAGCGCTGACAGCGCAATCCCAGCTGAGAGCCGCCAACTCTCTGAAGCTTTCTACATTTTTAATGAGCATTTCAGCTGCCACATCGATCGTGCCCCATCGGGCGCAAAAGGCGCCATCGACATCGCCATCGACATCGGGGTGTGGGTGGGCTCTCCCAGGCCCGCTTATCACAAATTATGGGAAACACAACATTCCCCCTATTTTGTCTTAGTGTACGTTGCCATTTCGCTTCAGGTTAGCTCCGATTATGCCCATATGCAAATGCCCTTTCTATAATCGCTATCGAGAGTTCTTAATGTGGTTTGTAATTTTCCTTATATAAAACATGTCTGTATTTTATTATATATTATATTTTTATATTTTATGTATTTATTATATATATTTTTATTTATATATATTTACACATTAAATTTTTATGAAATGTTAAATTATTATAGTTTTTATATATTAATTTTAAAACTTTTTATAAAGTTTTGCAAGGTTGCTTATGTTAAAATTATTAATTAATTAAATTAGAGCACAACAAATATATATTCTGTCAAAAAAACGAAACCCCTATTCTTAATAGATTTTCTGCTTAAATATTTCTAAACATTTATTGCTTGAATATTTTAAAAAGAATTTTCGTACTTGAAAAAGTACGAATAGAAAAAGTTGGGAATTTTGGCATTAAACAAGACTTGTATTCATTTTCAAGCAACTGTTTTATGACCTGGGTTTTTAAAGGGTATTCAGTTGTTGTTGTTGTTGTTGTTGCTGCTGCTGCTGCTGTTGGTTGTGCGGGTACGGATGCGGATGCCTGGTCAGGTCGCTGTCTCCGTCTTCGGGCTCCACGACCCGACCTGTCTTCGTCTTCGTCTTGGTCTACCTGTCCCGCCCAACCCTTTGCCGTCTGTCTGGCCGTGCTCTACACCTACAACGCCTTTGTCTTCTCGGTTCCAAATCCGCCCCGCACTCCGCTACCCTGCTGCCCCGGCTCCCCCTGCGGCTGTTGTGTGTTGCCGTTGTTAATTTGCGTTTTGTTGCGTTTGCCAGTTCAGCAACATGAATTTGTTGTTGTTGTTGTTGTCGGCTGGCAAATTGTTACACGCGTTGCTGCTTTGATGTCTTTATGGGTTTTGAATTTGTGAGCCCCATTCGCCGGCAAACAATCGTGACTGCAATTCGCAGGGCTGCATTTGGTGGCCTCCCCTCCCCTCCCTCCCTCGGAGAGCCTGTGTCGAACTTGGAGTCGAAGTTGAAAGCCAACACTCGCTCCCCACTCCCCTCCCTTAAGCCCGCCCCATGCGCTTGGCCAAAAGACATAATCAAATGTGGACAAAATTATTGAGCAATTTAGTTTTAGTTTATGGAGCAATTGCAGTGTTGTTCGCTCTCCAGTGTTGGAGAGTGTTGATGCCTGTGTGTGCGGAGCCATGCAGCCGCAACGGCAACGGAATTTTGTGCAGCGTTTTCTTTATGTTTATGCGGTAAATGGCATTAATGGATTTATAGATGCACGCTCTGCGGCATCAGCTTTAGCCCTGGGAGCTGCATCTATCTAGTTGTTGTTGTTGCTCTTGTAGCTTGTTTGATTAGGATTTATGTGGTGCGGAGGCCATGTGAACCGTGGGGAACTGTAGAAGGACACGATCGTGCTGTAGATGACAAAGCGTTGCATCAATCATGATGTACATAAGTGCAGCAAAAGCACAATAAGCGACTGATAATATACAAAATACAAATCAGTGAATTAGATTACATAGAAATGCATCAATCAAGCTACAAATCAATCAGACCAAACTAATTTACATCAATCCAACAATTCACTTCAATCAAATAATTCGCTTCAACCAAGTTACAAATCAAAAAAATAATTCCTATCAATCAAAAAAGAAATCAATTAAATACTTGGCATCAATCGAATCGCAAGTCAATCAAATAATTCACATCAATCAACTACTAATCAATCAAATAATTAAAATAATTAATCGCAACAATTTTAACAAAGCTTATTGCCCATCAATCAAGCTACTTATCAATTAAATATTTCGCATCGCTGAATTTACAAATCAATCGAATAATTTTCATCAATCATGATGTTATGTGTTAGAAAACACCTTAAAAAGGCATTTAAAATTATAAAATTGCATCATAAACCTACTAATAAACATGCAAGCCAAATTTCAATGCCAACATAGGGAAAAAAATGTCTTCAATCAAATTAAAAAAATATATATATAAAATTGTTGTTTTAAATATAAAAAAACGTCCTGCAATCAATAAAAATAATGAAATCTTGCTGTAACAATTGATTTTTCTTTATAAGGCCAATGAACTATAATCAACATAATAACTATTTATTGAAGACATCAATCAAGCATCTTTAAGTGATAAAAAACCGTTTTTTTTTAGACCGAACGCATATTCAGTCAATCAATCAGACAATTCGTATCAGTATTTAATAGATCTCATTAGCATTCGTGCGATCTATTGTAGGAATTTCCAAAAGAAAATCTGCTCAAAAAATCGATGCACTTTTGCAGCAAAGAGCTTCAATCAAGGCACTTTGATTGAAGCGTCAATCAAAACAGTGAACTTGAATGGCGAATGGGCTTTGAACTTCAGAGCGACCTCTTACAACACCCACACACACACTCAAACACACACACACACACAGGGCCACTTACATTGGGGCAAGCAAGTAAATTTGATTGATGGTTGCATTGAGTTGGCAATCCCTGAACACAGCCCGAGGACTATCCACTCTCCAGCATAGAACTCTGAAAGGCATGACAAACGTATTTTTTGTTGCCCTCTCTTATTCTAGTTGGTGCATTTTATGTTTATAGCGCCTTTTTTTGCGCCTACGTCTTTGGCCGAGCCCATGTTGATATTTTTTATTCTGCTACCTTTCATTCCTATATATAGTGTATATATATATATATATTTATATACTTTTTGTATTTTGTTTGTGGCTTCTTTTAGCCGCTTTTGCCCTTTGGCCAAAAACTGTCGCAACTCATCAATTTTCATTCAGGCCGCAGCTCCGACTCTGGCCTATTATTCACGCCTAGCCAAGGAGCAAAATAACGAGCGTCCAGCGTCCACAGTTCCCAGTTGCCAGTTCCCAGTTCTGTTCGTTCTCCATCCGGCGTTCCTCCGCAGCTCCGCTTGGACCCTCAGTGGGCGTTTGGCTCTGACGTTAAGCCAGAGCAATGAATGCTTTTAGCTGAAAACTGAGTAATTGAGTGACAATTAAGTTATTTCTAGACGAACAAGCCGCGATCAGCACTCGGCCAGCCACTTGGCCACTTGGCCAGCTGCCCAGTTGGCCAGCTCTCCTCCAGTTTGGTCAGGCTTTTTATGAAATATTACCAAGTTCATATCTCAATTATGAATGCCGCGGGCACAGTGGTCAAAGTGCAATGAATTTGCCTTTAAATTAATTGTAGTAAGTATTTTTATTCTGATGAAATCAAAAGTGAGCCATGCATTTAAAAAATGTATTTTGTTATATTATTGGACATTTTTTAGCTATGTTTTATTTATTTAATTTTTTTTTATTGTTTAAGTAGTTTTTGTTTTACATCCCACTTCAGACATTTTCATGGCATTCTAGTTAAGCTTGCAGACACTGTGCTGAAGCTGTGCACGCTCCGCTCTCTGCGTTTCGGTCGCTCTCTGAGTGAGATTAATCGCAGCTTTGACAGGCGCTGCATTCGACGACGACGCTGCTGCACTTTTTTTTTGTGTTTTCTTAAACATGATTAAGCGAGCGCGAGCTGGGGCCGAAGCGGGGGCTGGATGCTCGGGTCCGTGCGACTGCCTTTGACATTATCGCCGCCGTTGCGACAACGCGCCGTCTTCGGGTTCGTCGTCAAGTCGAGCCGAGTTTCGTTGAGTGGAGTCAATCATTGCCTAGCTTCATCAGCTGATGATCATTGGAATGAGCTTTTTTGCCGTTGCCTTTGATGTTGTTTCTGACTGAACTTTAACATCGCTTATGTCAAATTATGTCTGCATTTTGGTAATGCTATAATGGAGTTGGGGCCGGGGACGGGGCTGGGGCTGGGGCGTGGCGTCCGTGAGTCTCGCCGTTAGCGTTTGCCCGCTCGACATTTGATTTATGTGTGTTTTTGTTTACCGCTCGCTGCAATTTGTGAATTATTACGCATCTGCTGTGCGGGTGTGCACGTTGGGCTCTGACAAATTGCACAAGAGCCGCGAACTTGAGAAAAACAATTGCGGCGATAGAAAAACATGCGAACGGCAAAACAACAACAACAACGAAAAAGCAGACGCGATATGAAATGCGCAGCGACAAACTGCAGGAAAGGCTGCGTGCTGGGGCATGCAGTGTGCGAGAGGGTGGGGCTGATGCACACAAAAAAAAAAAAAAATAGCAACAACAAAAAATTCAGCAGAGGCAGCAGCGGCGGGCGAGGCGGCGACGCGACGTCGTGCGTATGCATTTGCCGGCGTCTCTGCTGCGCGCACCGTTGCTCCAACGCTCCAATGCAGCGCTTACATAAGCAGCGCGTCGCGTCGTTTCCGTCAATGCCGAACGCGCTCGCGCCCACACGCGCCACCGAGCGCACTCTCTCGTGCTCGCTTTCGCTCGCGCTGGCGTTCTCGCCCTCCCTCATTTCGTTCTTCGTACGCTGCTTCGGCTGTTTGCGGCTGCAGCGATCGCATTGCGTTGCGCATCAGAACGAGCGACGCTCCTCGACCTTGACAGTGAAATTCATTTGCTATCGGCTGCGACTGCGGCTGCGGCTGCGACTGCGGCGCTTTTGCAATTTACGAGCGAAAATTGTTTTTGTTGTTGCTTTTCTGTTGTACACTAGTTTGTAATTTGTAGAACACTCAAACATTTTGCGTATGCGGGCGGACTGTATTGTTGTTGTTGTTATTTTTGTTTTTGTTGTTAGGTTAGGTGCATTCGCCGCGCGACCTTGAACATTTTACAATTGGCGCGACTTTGGCAGCGTGCGCACATAAAAACTATGTATGAACGTATGTACATACTTGTGTGTGTGTATATATGTATGAATATACACACACACACACTTACACATGTGTACAAGATTTTGCAGTGCACTTTCAAATTGGCTTCGCGATCGCCACATACAAATCTTATGCGCTACACAGGAAAGCTGAGGCTATATAGGACTTACAAAATAATTTGAAAAAAATCTCTGAATGTTTCTAAGCGAGATAGAGAGAGAGATAGAGGAATAAATACGAAAGTGAAAAATTATATTATTTAATTTTTGCATAAGCGTGACAAAAGTGAAAATGGTCGAAAATATATCAAACCTTTTATACATGGAATGAAGTGGGTATATTGGGTTCAGTTGATCGGGAGTGCTTGCTTCCATATGCAAAAATGATGAAAACGTGGAGAAATGTACGCTTGCAATCTCTACACTCCTGATAGTACTTCACCCTCACACTCAGTCTCACTCCTTCTCCTTCTCTCTTATTGTAGCGGTTTTTTGCTTTCTTGCTGTCTTACTGCATCACCGCATCACTTTCGTCCGTTGTCTTCTTCTACACTTTCGTCTATTGTCATGCAGTCTCGCGTCTTTTGATGTTGCCTGCTTGCGCATTATTTTAGCTTTGGTTTTTTTTTCTATCTATTTATTTTTATGTATTTATTTTTTTTGCAATTTTTGCGCAACTAAGCAAAAAGTAGCAATGCAAGAAAAAAGCACATGAAAAACAAATCAAAAAAACATAAATACCGTACCACATTTGTATAAAAATTGTGTTTGGCAATGAAAACTGTTGGACATTGGCATTCTCACACACACACACACTCATACATACACACCCGCACACACACACACACGTGCAAGATATTCGTGGCGTTTTGTCGTTTTTCCCGTATTTGTTTTGTTTTGCTTTTCGCACACAGGCACGAAATTTGTTTTATTTTTAAGAATTTTAACAATTTGTGCACTTTCTTTTGTTTGCGCGCAAACATTACAGTGGCTGCGGTGGGCAGGGGCGTTGGACCGCGGAGGAATGTTGCCAGGGGAGCGTTCACGGGGGTGGAGAGGGGAGCGTTTGCTTTGGCAGCTGCTCTGCCCCGTTTGGGTCAAGTTTTCAAGGGCACGCGCGTGCAGTATGCGATTGCGCTGCCGCTGACTGATCAGGGTAGGGCTGCTGCGGGTGCGGGTGCGGGGGTCGGTCTCGAAAGCTGTGCGAAGAGTGCGATTATGCATACGACAAGAGCACTCTCTCAGCACACGTCTAATGCGATCAGTTACACTTGCCAGCCACACACACACGCACACTGACAGGCACACACTTGTGCACACCGACGCACACACGTTCTGGCTCTTTCGCACGCGTTTGGCCTTGTGCACACACACACTGGCTGCGTCACCCGCTGCACTTCCGCACACACACACTCACACACACACACACAAAATTCGCACTGCTCTCACGCTCTCTTGCGCTCTTTAGTTCGCCCTTTTTGTGTTGTTGTTCGCTCTACATCTAATGCGAGTGCAATTGTCGCAGCGACGTCGCGGCGTCAAAAAGTGAAAAGCTTGCAAAATAGAATGCGAAAAAAGGCGAAAAAAGACCGCGTCGTCGCTGCGTTAGAATCGTTTTAATACGCCAACGCCGAGCGCAGCAAGCCAGCTGCAGTAGCGTCGCAGTCGCCGTCTGCGTCGCTGTCGCTGTTGTCGTTACTCGTTTTCATTTCGCCTGCGGTTTCAGTTGTCATTTTACTACAGTCGCTGTTAGTTATTTGTGTGCGTCGTCGTCGTCGTCGTCGCTGTCGCTGACGTTGCATTCTAAGTGGGTTCTCGACACGCCGCACGCACCTTACAAAGCAATCAACAAAACAAACAACAATTTACGCACTTTCCTTGCCTGCCCTCTAAACTCTTAATTTTTTTTTGTTTTTTTTTTTTCTTAATACATTTTGTATTGTGTTGTTTTTGCATCGCCGCCAATTTCCGCTTTTTACCGTGCGTTTGAAAAGGCGCGCAAAACGCGTGCGTCGCTGCGTGACGCTTGCAGCGTTCTCAAGGCTAAGCGCGTCCATCTTGTTGTTGCTTGTTGTTGTTTCTTTTTGTTGGTGCAGTCGTGTTACGTTTCGTTTGCGTCGCCGCCGCGTCTGCGTCGCGTTTGTGTTTGCTTCTGCGTCTGCGTCTGCGTCAACGTTTGCGTCAGCAGCGCAGCAACATTGCGTCTACGTGTTCATTAGCGCAAATTCCTTTGGACGCAGTCCGTGCCGTTTACCGTTTACCGTTTAACGTTTACCGTTACCGTTGCCTGGCGCCTTGCAATTGTTGTTGCACTGCCTTAATTATTTTGTATATATACATTTTTTTTGAGTGTTTCCCTTTTATTTTATTTGGTTTTTGTTGTCGCAGAAATGAACGCCACGTTTTTCATATAATATTAGAAAGAGAAAGCAAATTGTGCAAGAGCGACCAAGAGAGAGAGAGAGAGAGGAAGAGTCGGAGCAAGAGTGAACGATCTAACGAGTTTTTCAACATTTGTGCAAATAATTTTTTGTAATTTTTAAAATTTTTTTTTTATTGTGTGTGTCGCTGCCTGCTGCATAAGCAAACAGGGTGAGTCAAGTTAACATCATATCAAATCAATTGAAACTAAATCAACTGAACTGAAACGAAACAACTAATTGAAAACATGGCGTATGCGTTATCAAGCATACGCACTGTGCTCAAAATTGATTTTAAATTTATAAAATTGCTTTAAGATTTCTACTTAAGAAAATCAAAGTGCATTTTATATTTTAATAATTATTTTTTATTTAATTAAATAAAATATAAACTAAATAAAATTGGTCAATATTTTGGTTTTCAGTGTGTGAAAACCCAAAGAGAAAACTTCCCTTTTTAAAAAGTTTAAATTTAAGCCATGAGTATTAAATGATGTTCATATTTATATAATATCTGCCTGCTTCTCAAAACCACTTTAAAACTTTTGTAAATTACATTTTAGTTTAAATTTTCTTTGAACGTTTTCATATTTTCCCAATTTGTAGCATACTTTGATGTTTGTCAATGATGAATGAAAATTAATAGTGAAAAACTGTTTCTTTTTTGTTTGAATAAAACGCTAATTGTTGATTTCACCAGATTCTTTTATACAAAAATTTTATAATCAATCAAAAGTTTTGATTCAAAAAAGTATACACAAGAAATCGATATTAAGAGCATAAGTTAGTAGAGATTTATATAAAATTAATATGTAAAAATTATAGGAAAACATATTTTTATAAAAGTTTGTTTATACCAAGTTTAGTTAAAATTGTCGATAGATTTCATAGATTCGCACCTATGCTCAGGGTATCTTCTAGTCGTGCACTCCCGGCTAAAGCAATCTTACTTGATTTTGTTTGTTTAAATCAAATCTATTTTATTGTAAAATTATTTGTTAAACTGTGCTTCGTCTTTGTTTTAAGTTGAGCTAAGCTTCGAATTTGTATTATACCTATACATATAAGTTTATATATAATGATCATATTAACATTAAATTTATAAGTACTTTGTGCTTTCATGAGTTTAAAACCCATTCGAATAGGCGCGGTAGAAACAACAATTGACAGTTAATTGCTGTTATTGTTGTTGTTACTGTTGCTGTTTATCAGTGCGCTGGCTTACCGTTATCAGTCAAACAATTGAAACAAAAAAAAATATATATAAAAATATGGCAAGCTCTAAAATTGAATTGGAAACAAAAAAAAATGAGAAATTAGAAATGAAAATCGAATTTAAAATAGAAATGCGAAATGCACATGCAGCCAGCGACAGCAGCAGCAGCTGCGGTGACGCCGACGCCGACGTCGACGCCAACTGATAAGCAGTAGGGAATAAACGGCAAGGAAGGAAGAGGGGAAAGTTGGAAGAGAAAAACGCGTTGTATGCGTGTATTTTGTGCCGATAAGACAGAAAGAAGTGTGTGGAAGAGAGATGCGATGAAAGGGAGAGGACGAGGGTGGTGAGACGGAGTAAGCAAAAGCGATCTTTATTTTTTTTTTTTGCTGTCAGAAGGCAAACCAGGTGCGACAACAACAGCAATATCAACTGCGCTGCTTTCGCCTAACAAATTTTCAACGCTGACTGCAATTGTTGTGGCTGTTGTTGTTATTGTTGTTGTTGCACTGCTTTGCTTAATGCAGCGCAACGAATTGCGGCGAAACTTTTTCATCAGCCCACACGAAACACGGCAAAGCCCAAAAAGAGCGACACACACCCAACCGCAAACGTGGCCCAACTACGCAAGCAGGCGTCTGGGGGACGGGGGGCCGGGTATAGAGAGGGATTGTAGATTTTCCCACGAATGCTGCAACGCTTTTCATCAACGTCAGCCCTGACAGACAGCCAACGACAACAGATGCGAATGAGAATAGACAAAACAGACAACAACAAAGACTAGCAACAACAAAATAAGAAGCAAAAATAAAAAAAAATATAAAACTACAAAAAAAATGATGCTCAGGTGTGAATCGCATTTGGCTGTTGCCCGGTTTCCTCAGTTGCCCGCCCATACGCCCACAGGCACACCTCACAGCCCTCCGCACAGCCTCCCCAACCACGCCCAACAGAAACGAAACGAAGCAAAAAAAAATTCACTCATACATTTGATTCAATTACAATTGACTATGGTGAAAATGGACAAGAGAAAGGCACGAAAACTGTTGTTGCACGGCAAGGGCAAAGGTAGTGCAAAATAATTGAGAAGACTCTAGTCAGGACCACCCAACAAGATATATAAAAGAAATGCGTATGATATATAGGAACTGATTCGAGTCCAAGATCAGCTTTCTAGCATTTGTAGTTTCCGCAATCGCTACAGACTGACAGACTGACATGGCTAAATCAACACACCTCGTCGTACTGATCAAGAATATATATATGCCTATTTCTGACTGTTACATATAAATGGACAAAACCATTATGCTCTATTTCACCTTGTTTCAATGGGTTCAGGGTATGAAAAAAACCGAAATCAGAAAATGATTATGTGTATAGGAATAATGAATGTAATAAAAAGAAGTAAAAGTAAAGTAATAAAAAATATAAATTTAATTACTTAAAAAAATTAAAATAATTATTTATTTATAAGATTAATAACAAAAATAAAATTTGCATAAAATTAAATATTAATTATGCTTATTTTAGATTTGCGTCATGAACTATTATTTCTCTCTCAATTTTTGCCTCTCGCCAAATTAGCATCTTTCTAAATAAATCAAGCATCAGTTTTCTGCCTTCCACACAATGAAATCATATTAAATGCACAGTTTTTTTAAATTCAAAAGATTTAAAGAACTAATAAAAAAATAATAAATTTGTTTTACAAGCAAAAAAAATGCAAAATAAGTTTTTTTGGTTTACCAATTGTAATTGAAATTGAAATTTTTTGTATATGTAGTTAGTTTTTATTTTGTTTTTTTTTTTTTTTTTTTTGTAATTATGGTTTTTCATTTTGTTATTCGAAAGTGCATCTCAGCTTTCGGCTTGCCCATTTTGTGTTATAGTTTTGAGCTGTTTGTTGTTGTATCCTCTCTCTTTTAAATGATGTATTTGTTGTTGTTTCGTCGTGACGACGTCGTCATTGCAAATGTGGGTGTGGGAAAAGTGGGCGGAGTAATAAGTGCGACGTCGTCGTCGTCGTCGTTGGCGGTGGCGTCAACTCTTCGTGTCTGTGTGTTTAGTTGTAATTGCATTTGTACAACAGCTGCAGCAACAGCAACATCAGTTGCAACAACAACAACAACAACTTTGCTATTTGCTTGTTTTTTCGTTTGCATGCGACACGCGCTTAAATTGAATTGGATCATATCTGCTTTTCTCCCTCTCTTTCGCTCTTTTTTTCTCGCTCTCTTTCTGTTGCCCCCCAAAGTGCATTGGTGAACAAGCAAACGCATTGCTGTTGTTGTTGCTGTTGCTGTTGCTGTTAACTGCATAATGTAAATTGTGGCCACGCCTTGGCGTTGCCTTTCTCTCTCGCAACAGCGTCCAAAAATATATATGTATGTATTTATATATATGTATATGTATTTATCGCCAACTGGCTATTTAAAAGTTGTCGTTTTTAATTTGTGTTATTTTTTGTATTTTTTTATTTACTGTCTTGCATTTGATACTTTTTGTATCCAGTAAATAATTAAATTTAAAAATTATATTATAATAAAAATATATAATTAACTAAAAATAAAAATATAATAATAAATAAAAAACTAAAAGAATTATCTAAACAATTTTAAGCTGTCTATTTGATCGCCCGTGTGCTTGTACAGGGTATCTACTAGTTGTGCCGTTCGATTGTTGCTTCAGTTTTGAGCCTTGTTGCGTATACGCAGCGTTTGACTGGCATTCGCTGGGCTGTGGCCGTGAAATGTCTGTTACTTCATTAGGCAACAATTGAGTGGCACGTTGCAAGCTGGCTGCAGCTGCTCGCATTTGAACCTGCCACACATTCGATTTGATGAATGAGCTTAATCAATTTTCTCAGCGGCATTGTTACTGGCCTGATTGTTGATTGTTGCCATTGCAAATGATGTTGCAGTTGCACTGCTGCACTTGACTCTGAATCGCTTTTGAATTGCGCTTAATTGCAGTTCGCACTTATGTAATGGATGGTGCCCTGGCCAATCCAATGCGATCCATTCTCTCGATTTCCCTTACCTCCCCCTCTGCCACCTCACGCAGCCTCTCCTTACACAATGCGCGGCGGCATTCGCTTTGTTCTCGCTGATCGATTGTTTCATAATAAGTGTGTATCTGTCTGTGTGTGTTTGCCATTTCTATGCTCCATTCAGCACCTTTTTATTTTCTTTATCTAATTGCCGCTCTTTCGTTTCCATTCCATTTGCAGGTAAGTGCCGCCCTGGACCCAAACGATGATTAAAGCCGCCCGTTCTTTGCCCTTTTCTGGATATGTAACTTGTGGTGAGCTAATGAAAGCCGAGCTTTGAGCTAATGAGGCCCTTTTGGCACAAATTTTATATCTCCCACTTTTGTTCTTTTTGTCTCTTTTGTTAGTTTAATTGTAGCTTAAACTGTGCTTAGTATTTTGAGAGCAATGTAATTGTTGCTCTCTTTGTCTCTTCCTCTTTTTCTCTATATATTTCGCATGTTGAAATCCATAAAATTTCTGGATATGTGGCCACGCCCACTAGGCTTTGAAATTATATAAAATTCAGTGTTAAAACTTATTTAATGTAAACGCAGTTCTTGAACTTTTCTGTCATTTTTGCTTTTGAAATAACTTACAACATTGCTCTTGGGACAGTCGACAGTTTCTTAAAATCTTAAAACACTGGTTGACAAAGTTTGTTAACAACTGTCGATAGCTTGTTACTTTGATAAATATCTTGTTCTTAACAATACTAGACAAAAGCTTGGAATCTTTACTGTCATTTACTACACTATTTTTTTTTTTGATAATTTTGAAAAGTTAGTAAACTTTTCATTGTAGTCAAATATCTTAAAAAGTGTTTTCTTTCAATCTGTCTTGGTTCATTTACAACACTGTTTTCGCACAAAACAACACTTTGCAGCTAATATTTAAACCGAATTTGCAACACTGCGATGAGAAGCAACAGCAATTTTTCCAGAACTGAATTACTAACAGAATGACAGACTGTCAGACTGACTGACGGAATTTTTGAGAGGGTCGTTCCGTTATTTTGTTAACCCTAAGCGCGTTCCGACCGTCTGTCAGCTGTTTTCTTTTTCGTTGACCCAATTTCGCGAATGGCAGAGGGGAAGATTTCTATCAGCTAAACGAGTGTTGGCAACCCTTTTTTTTCGTTTTTATTTTCCTGTTGCCGTTAAGTGCCGGTGAAAGTTGTGGCACGTGCAACAGCAGCAGCAGCAGCAGCTGCTGTTGCTACTGTGGCAGGAACTCTTCCTGCCGCCGTGTTGCTAATTGCCAAGTTCTATGGAATGTGCCGTTAGGTTACTTCCGTTATATATATTTTTTCTCTTTTTATGTTAGGGGGTGCAACTTTCACTAGCGCAGGTTGCAGTCAGGCTGGCAGCTGCCCGGTTTGTTGCATGCCGCATTCCGTTAGCCATAAAAGCTGGCATCAATCATAGCTGCTGGCTGAGTGGAGTGTGGCAGCCGGGCAGACAGGCAGCCAGGCAGCCGCTCGTATCTGCCACAAAATGGGGCGTTATCGCTCTTAATGACACGTCATTTGTTGCCAGCTCTGCGGCGCTCTGTGGCAACTTATTAGATTTGCCACATGCCGAACGATTCATCTTTTAATTACCGCGCTGAAAGCGCGCATTTTTCAATAGCGCATCGATTCCAGCGCCGCATGCGACTGCGCACCCATCTCATCTGATCCTTTGTCTCTCTCTTTAACTCTCTCACTCTGTCCGTCTCTGTCTCGCACTGGCTGCCCACGCATGCCTGAGCAATTTTGCGCTGTGCGCTTTGCACTAAAATAAATCTGCGGCGATTTGTTTGTTTGCACAAGTCGCCGCCAGTCGCCGAATCAAGCCCCCCTCGTCCCGCCCCGCCTACCCCAATTCGGCGGCGTCTCCGCATGGACTCCGTTAAGCGCTCGGGGGCCCGCGCTAAATATTACAGCCTGCTTAGTTGCTTATGCCATGTTATTTTGAATACCCTGTAAATAATGAAAATATGTTAGGGGGTTTCTTTTATATATATTATATTTTATATTTATATTTGTAAATATAATCAAAAATTTTCTATGCTAGTTTATATCTACATATTTAGTATTTTTAACGCATTTTTATATAACATTAAAATTATATATAGCAAAAATATTCCATATATAAAAGTGAATATGATTTAAGATTTACAGGGTATCTGTGAGTTGAGCAACAACAACAAATGCACACTTATGTGTTTTCTTCTTAGTGCATATTCATATGTCTCCCTACTTCCTTCTCTTTCGCTTACGCGCCGTTGGTCTCTCGCACTTGCTCTAGTTCTATTTCTATCTCTTTCCCTCTCTCTCTCTCTCTCTCTCTCTCTCTCGCTCTCTGTGTGTGTGCTCCGTCTCTCTCGGGTGTTATTTATCATAAAAAATTGCTCAGATTTGTTTTGCGACGGCAAAGACATGACGCTCATTTGTTAGCAAACGAACTGGCAACTGGCAAACTGCAGCACTCAGTCGAAGGGGGAGTGGCAGGGGGGGAGGGTGGGGGGATGGATATGTGAGGAGAGAGATTGGTAGTAGCGGTGGCTAACTGCAGCTTTGGCTGCTGCTGCCTAGCCAGGCTCCAGACTCCCCTGTTCCTGCCACATGCTTTCTCTGTAGGCGTTGCAGATGCACTTGCATACCCTGTAGCATATTTTAAGTCAAGCATATGTGGCTTCCTATATGTATTTTGAATTTATTATTATATATTTATATTGTTTAAATTAAGTATTGCATAATTATTATGCAATTTTGAGAGCTTTAAAAAAAGAGCGAAAACAATATAAAAATAAATTTGTAAATAATATTCAAATATAAGTAATTCAATTAATTTCCAACAATTTTGGAACTTCGAACACCTGAATTGTTGCACAGTTGTTTGTTTTACAGGGCATCTGTTGGCTGTGCTGCATTGCGAATATTTCGTTGTTGTTTATTTTTTTTTTTTGTTGTGCAAAACTTGCTCTACACTTGCGTCGTGTGTTCTTATTTTTATTAATGCAGCCGCCGACTGTTGCCAAAGTTCAACGCAAATATAATCTGTCAAATAATTTATCAGTGTTTGCTGACGATGAGCTAAGAGCAGCATCAGCAGCAGCAGCAGCATCAGCAGCAGCATCAGCAGCAACATTGAGACCTCGCTGTCTGCGCCTGTTGCCTTGTGCAAAGTTCACTTCAAGTGCTTGACAACAACAATTCGCATCGATAAAGAAATGCTTTCTTTTTTTTTTGTTTTGTTTGTTGATGTTTATTTTTGGAAGCGGAATCTAATGATGCGCCCAAGACCTTTTTCAAGTGCTTTTTTTTCTCTCTCTCTCTTTTCTTTTTATTGAACTTGGAAACAAGACTTTCAGTTTACACAGATCCTTCAGTTGAGTCTTTGATTTTCGCTACTATTTAAACATACATTTGAACTTTTCACAAGAAAAGAAAAACATTTTACGAAAAATAATATTTGAATTTGATCGCATGCATTTGTGAGTGCTTTTGTTGAAAGATGCCTTGTTAATTCTATTCTCAATCTTTCTCTCTCTTTTTGATAAGATTATATTTCTATAAAAAAAATTATTTATAAAGCACCTCTAGACAGAAGAAATTACCTCAATATATATTTATTATTTATAAAATGTTTAATTATTATTAATTTTTTTTGTAAGTTATTCACATAAAAATAAAATTCATAATAATAATTAGAACTAGTTCATTAATCAGCCAAAAACACATTTACCAGTTCCGCTTTCTGACCTTGCTGGTTCCAGTTCTTTTGTTGCAAGTCCCTTTCCACGTCACAGTTGACGTTAATCATCGTTGGGCTTGTTTTCCTTTGCGTTGTAAAATGTTTTCAATTGTTTGTTGTCATTGGGCTTTTGGCTCGACCGATCGACAGCTGCTCCCATGTGTGTTTGTGAGTGTGTGTGTGTGTGTGTGTGTGTGTGTGTGTTGTGTTTGCTCTCAAACAGAGACGATTAAATTATCTCAAGGTCGCACGCGCGCTCTTTTATCTGCCTCTTCCTCAGTTGCCATTTTCTACGCTGTCTGTCCCAAAACGCTGCATTATCTTACAGGATAGTTATTTGATTATTCTATTATTAATATATAATTTATATTATTTTTTCATTTTAATTACCTGTTAATTAACTTACAATACATAATAATAGCAGTGATAATACAAAATATAAATTGTTACAACATTAAAAAAATAATAACTAGCAAAAGTAAAGCAATGTTTTTCTTTAAAAATTTTAATTTAAATGTGGCATAAATTGAATTAAAATTAATATTAAAATTATGACAGTTTAAAAGTAGCATTTAATTAATAAAATAGTTCCTCTCCGCTGTTAAATAGTTCATCTTTTATGTAAAATCATATTTATTCATAATTTCCAAATTTATCATTAATTTATCATTTAGCATTTGGCAGATTCTCTTTTGTTGCAAGTCCTGAACTTCTGAGCCGATTAAGCACTTTGTGGCACAGTTGTTGCCACTTCCCCTTATATGTGTTTTCTCGTCTGCGTTTTGTGGCCACGTTGGCATTGTTACCCAGAGACCTACAGACAAAAAAAAAAAAAAAACAGTTGTCGTTGTTGTTGTTGCTGTTGTTGTTGGCTGGTGTCAAAAGCTGGGCGAAGGCCAATGCGAATGCGGAAGCTGCGGCAGCCAGCAGCAACCACAAAAGGCAACTGTTGTTCTTGCTTTTCGTTGTTGTTGCTGTTGTTGCTGCATTGCATTTTTGCTTGCTGCTCGCTTCTGCTGCTGGTGTGGATGTTGTTATTGGACACCTGTTGTTCCTGCATCGATTTATCGTTCGTGTTGTTGTTGTTGCTGCTGTTCTTGCTGTTGTTGCTGTGGCCAGGCGTCTGCCTCGAAATCGTGCCGTTTATGATGATGACCAGTTGCCGGTGCTCGCCTTTTATTGCTCTTCGATTGCAGCGTGTGAATTATGATCTTACAACAACAACAAGCATTGGCTGTTGCTCGCCTGCCGGCAACATGTTGTTGCTGCTGCTGCTCACGTGCTTTGATATTAAGCGCCAACAGGTGTCGAATTGCAGCAACAACAACAACTGCACACCATTAAAACAACGGTAACAACTGTTGCTGCCCTCTGGCATGTCAACAGCAGCAGCAGCTACAATAATACAAAGCAACAGCAACACATCATTAAGAACAAGAGCAACATTTCTCGGCAACAATAATATCAACAAAATTCCCCAAGTGCAGCGGCAACAGTTGCTAGAAAATCATTAACAACAAAAGCAGCAGCAAACTATGTCGAGTGCTGGTGACCAAATGCAGTAGCAACACTTGCACAATCAACGGCAACAACACATACAGCACATGTTGCTGATAGTGTGACAACAACAACAACAACATCAACAACAACAATGACAACCACATGGGAAACTGAAGCCTGGCAATAGGCCACTGTTGATGTTGTTCGGTTGACACCTACGCAGTTAGCAGCCGCACCTGGTTGCTGCTAACGATGCGCGCGTGTCAGCAACATGTTGCTGTTGCCGCTGCGTATTTCGTATCATTAGTCAAAGCAGCAAGCGACAAAAAGCAGCAACAACAACAGCAGCAGCAACAGCAACTAAACGAGTATAAAGAAAAGCAATGCAACTGGCAATCAGCAGCAACTGGCAAAAGCTGCTCAAATCAATTGCTGCCGTTGCTGCTGCTGTTGATTGTGTCAACGCAACAACAGCAGCAACTGCAGCAGCAGCAACAGTTGCTTTAGAGCGACAATAGCCAAAGTCTTGGCATGATTTATGGCCAGGCATTTCTCGCATCTCACCCACACAGAGATGGGGCGCACACCAGCAACACACGCTAATTGTGTGTGAAAGCAGCAGCAGCAGCAGCAGCAACTGGCAACAACAACTTGCTGCATTGCTCATACGCCCACGTGTACAACAACAACAATGACGATCGCATTACCATTCGCTGGCATATTTAGCATTCGCATAGACGCAATCATAACCATAAACAGTTTTTTGACCGTTTTTTTTTTTTTTTTTTTTTTTTTTTTTTTTTTCCAGCCTTGCTTTTTTTTTTTGCTTTTTTAAGCCAGCTTTTGACCGTTTTAGCATTTGGCCTGGCAACGGCAACATTTTGTGGCGGCTCTTGTTTTGAATAAACGAAAAGCCGAGCGACGCTTTTGGTCAGCTGCTGCCTGCTGCTGCTTGCTGCTGCTGCTTGCCCCCGCCGCCCATAAAAGGCGCTTGTAAGTGCTACTGTTTATCCAATGCGCCTAACGGTACAAAAATGCGCCGCATAATTTACGCAAAAGAAAACAAAAAAAAAACGCAAACGCAAAAATTGGCAAACAGCTGCCGAAAATAAGCGGTAAAAAACGCTTGAGAGTTTTGTTTTCACACACACACACTCGCACACACACATTCGTAGGCAGGCAGAAAAAGTTTGCGGCGCGCTTTTCACTTTTCACAAATGGCCATGCAAATTACAAGACACATTAGCCGAGTCAACAATCCTACGCCTAACCCAAAAATGGGAGCAACTACAACAGCAGCAGTAGCTGCAACATGCTGCATGCCGCATGCCGCATGCCCCATGCATTTTGCCTAGTCAGGCGAGAGAGCAGTTTACAGTTTACAAAACGGAAATACGCCAAAAATATGTTTACAGCAGCTGCTAAGCGGCCATTGGAATTGCTGCTGCCGCTGCTGCTGCTGTTGCTGATGTGAAGTTGCAGCCAAGGCAATTGCCAGCAATTGTTGCAGAGTTGCCAACACAACAAGCACCAAAAAAATATGTACTTAATTTTTTACCTATTTTAACGTAAATATTTCAGGCATATTGTTTTTAAATTCACTTTTAAAAGTGCAAAAATTAAAAATATGTTTTGGTAATTTCGTTACTTTCCAATCAAGTAATTAAAATCTTCAAAAAAAATAAAAATACAAACAAAAACGGCATTTTGCAACACTGATGATTAGTTAAATTGTGCTTATTTGACAATAGTTGATAAACCACAAAATAAATGACACTATAGGAAATTATGGACTCTTTGCTAGTTTGCTAAGTTGCAACACTAAATGGCCTTGTACAACACTGTGCCAAAAATAAAGCCAAATAAAAACACTTGACAACACTACAAAAATACAAGTGTTTAGCTTCATTTTTTACTTATAATTACATATTTCTTATGTTTTCTAGCTCAATTTTTCAATGATTTTTCTGTAGTTGGCAACTCTGGTTGAGTTAGCTAGTTGCTGGACTTTGTCGTGGCCTGTTTGGAATGTTTAGTTAACCGTAAATACCAAAAAGTCGCACTGCGCCCGCGCCATTTTGGCATTGATTGCTGAGACCAAGGCGGGCGCACACACCAACACACACACACTAACATACACACACACATGGACATGTGAATACACTCACTGGAGCGTGAATAACATTTGGTAATCATGGCACAAACACGAAAATGCATTAACCAAAATTGTGATCATAAATTTTCAATCGACACGCGGCGGGTGCTGTTGTTGTTGCAGCTCTAACTAACTGAGCCGTGTGTGTGTTAGTGCATGTGTGTGTGTGTGACTTGGCCAAGCGCATGAATGACTGGACTAAAACTGAACTGGACTACGCTGCATTTGGCCAACAGCAAATGCACATGTGTGTATTTGTGTTGTTGCTGTTGCAGCTGCGCGCATTCTTGGTCAGAGAAAGTTTTTGTTGTTGCTGCTGTTGCACAAGTGGCAGCCAGCTATGCAGCTTCCACAGCGTTGCAGTTGGGTCAGTTAAATGCCAAAGGCTGCCTGCCTGTGGTTGCTGCTGCTGCTGCTGATGTTGATGCTGCTGCTGCTATTGCTGCTGCTGCTGCTATTCGCTTGGCATTTCATGGGCCTTGCAACGCGACTAGCTGCACAATGCACTTCGCGTGGGTGCAACAACAGCAATCGGCAAGCGGCAGAGATGCCTTTTGGTCTGCGACACTCGGTCGCAATCCTCCTCCACCTCCTCCCCAAGCATCTCCAGCAATTTATCCAACTCCTCCACAACTAGCTACTGCCGCAGGCTCTGATAATCGTGCACTTGTTTATAGGCCCAACAATTATAAAGAGCACAGATTTACATAAAGATATATATTTAAAAACATTTATTTAAATTGTATATTGGTTTTAAATTGACTTTAATATTACTTGATTGTTTTTCATATAGTTCGAAGTTTTTAGGCAATTTGTGCCTCAATAAAAATGCTAAAATCTAACTTGTTAAATCATAATAATAATAAAATCATTATTTCATATGCTATATATTCTACTTCTTCTGAATATAAATATTTGTTAGTTAGTTTTTATTTTTTTATATAGCTTATTACGGAGAGAGAAGGAAAAAAAGTTGTAAGGCGATAAAAAGAGTAAAATTTATTTCAGTTTAAATTCGAATATGTGAATTTGTAAAGCTTTCATATGAATTTTGTTTTTAATATCAGCAAGCAGAGGCAACATGACAGCTAATCATAAATGTAATTTATTTAACATTATTAATATTTATTTATTAATTTTTTTTTTTTTTATTAAATTTCTTTCTGCCGAATAAATGAAATTTTCTTTCAAAAATAATAATTAATTTAACTTAATATCTTTACATTTTCTTTAAGTTTTTAGCAACTTTTTTTTTTAGGTCAAAGCAATTTTTTTTCATGAATTTAAATTTGAGAATCTTTTTCTTTTCGCTTAAGTTAAATGTTAAATTTATATAAATTCTGTGCCACTCTTTGCGTGTAAAAATTTTCATTTTTTTTCACACACATCTTAACCAAATCAATTGTCAAGGGTTTGTTGCAGTTGCCACAATTTTGGCCAACAATAAAAACTGGACTCATTGTCGTAGCTGTTGTTGTTGTTGTTGTCGTTGTTTCTGGCATATGACTCATGTTTTGCCTTGTTGTTTTCCCTTTTATTCAATTCCCCTTTTTTCGGATTTTGTTTGTTCTCGCTTTTTTTTTGTTTATTTGCTTTCTTGGTTTGTTTTTGGAGGCGGCTCAAAGCGCGCGCTTGTGGCACATTGTGAGAAGCGCCCGGTCGAAGGTTTAACCCCTTTGGCTTAATGTTTGTTGCTGTTGTTGTTGTTGTGGCTGTTGTTGCTGCCGTTGCTGTTGCTGTTGGTGTTGTTATGTATGTGTTTGTACAACGCCTTTGCTGTGGCTTCTGTTGCTGCTGCTGCTGCTGCTTGTTGCTCTTGTTTCCATAGTTGTTTCAATTTCAACGCATTCCTTTTGGCCTGGCCAATTGACTTGCCCACACACACACACACACACACACACAGATACACACGCGAACGCACTGAGACATACATGCGATAAAAATTTATTGTCTGGACCCTGGACCTGGACCCGGACCCGGACTTGGATCTGTTGAACGCGCCTGGACGTGCCAGCGATATCTTTTGTGGCCTTTTGCGTTTTGGGCGCTGCTGGTTGCTGCTGCTGTTGCTGCTGCTGTCTGTTGTTTATTTTTATTGTTGCTGCTGCTGCTGCTGCTGTGCTGCAGCTTCTCAAAATCAATTGAGTTTAACTGCTTTTAATTTACTTGGAATTTGTACGGCTTTAATGGATTTATGTCGGCTTATGTTGCTGCTGCTGCTGTAACTGTTGCTGCTGTAACTATAGCCATTGCTGGCAACAGGTTGTTGCTGTCGCTGGTGACAAGCTGCCACATATTAAAATTTATCATGTGCTAAAAACTTATCAATTAAAAATATGCATAACATTTTTTATGCTTGGGCTGCCGTTTCGATAGATTTACGCTGCGCCCGCAGCAACATCAATCAAAATGCGGCAGCAGCAGAAGCAGCATCAGTAGCAGCATCAAAATGCAGCCGCTTGCAATTTGATGTCGCGACTGCAATTTAGACATGCCATGCCATGTTATTAACTAATTACAGGCGACTAATCTAAAACGCCGCGCCAAGCAGGTGCCCATGCATCATGCCCAGACCCACCAACAACAACAACAACAAGAACATCAGCAACAACAACAACAGGTACAACAGCTGCCTAATGAAAAGTGACATCTTGGCCATGGCCAGGCCTAAACTGTCAACGTCTGAGCCGTGCCCAAGCACAGGCAGAGAAACAGCCACAGGACCGAACTCGTTTGCATGTCTTGTCATTCGTCATTCGATGTTGCTGCTGCTGCTGCTGCTGCTGTTGTTGCTCAGGTGCAGCGCCAGCAGCTAGAAGATGTCGCTTTTGCTGGCCACCCGCTAGCCAACACATGTCACATGTCATGTTTGCTGCACGCACTTGTTGCTGCTGCTGTTGCTGCTGCAGTGGTTGCTGCTGTGCTTGCTGTTGCCGGAAGCAAGCTGTGTGTTAATTACAAAGTACGCTTTGCTGTTGCTGTTGCTGATGATTATGATGTTGCTGTTGTGTGTTGCGTTGACATGCGTTGCTAAACGTGCCGCCGGTTGTTCTTGTTGCTGTTGCTGCTGCTGCTGCACGCATTTAAATGAGGCAGCCGCTGACCAACTTGATTTCCTGCAACATGTTGCTGCTGTTGCTGCTGCTGGCATATCGAATGCGGCCAACATGCTTTAGAGATTATGAAAATTAGATATACAAATCGGCAAACGGATGCTGCCAGCAACAGCAACAGCCAGCAACAGCCAGCGACAGCAGCAACATCAGCATTTGATGCCTGCAAGATCAAAAAGAAAAGCAAAATGCAAAAAGATAAAAATAAAAATAAAAAAACAAAATGTGCTGCTTGAGTCATGTTGCTGCTGGCATCGCACACAACATGCAACATGTTGCTGCGGGTCAGGGTCGTTGTTGTTGCTGCTGTTGTTGCTGGCTGCGTAAATTGCTTACCAATCAAATGACACTCGATGCCAGCCAAGTCGAGAGATCGTCGCGGAAATTGCTTGAAACGGAAATGTGCTCGTCGTGGTTGCTGTTGCAGTTACTCCTGCTGCTGCTGCTGCTGTTGTTGTTGCTGTTGCCAATTTCATGTCATTTGTTGACAACGCGTAGCGGATATTGTTTAGCATTTTGCATAAAGTTTTCAAAGAGACGCAAATTGGGTTAGAAGGAAGTTGTCGCTTTGCGGTCGTCTCTTGAACGCACTTGCGATACACACTCACCCCCTCACACCCCCCCTACACACACACACACACACATACCCACAAACATATATACACCTCGTCCGCACACCTTTCTCTCGACCTGCCTGTTGCTCTTGTGGCACCATTTAAAACTGCCCTCGGCATGGCTTAATTATAGTGCTTTGGCCAATGCATTGGCAGGCGCCGCCACAGCAACAACAACTGCAACAGCAACAGCAACAAATGCCAAATGACCACGCCTCCTAAACGCACACACACACACACACACACACACTCGCACACTCGTACACACATTTGCCATATATTTGCTTTGGGCCACAACTGCAGCTTTGTTGATATTTTCTTTTTGTTTTGTTTTTTCTTTTTTTGGGCGGGCGTCTTTGACTGTCTGCCACAAGGGGCGTGGTCAAACAGCGCCAGCGCATAGCTCTGCTAAGCTTAAAAATAAATTTATTACCAGTTTGACTTGATCAATGACCAGCAAAATACTCTTTGCATACACTTTAAAATGTAATAAATAATTTGTACAAAAAATATACTTGAGCTTTACTCTATAGAAATTAGCGATTTATTTCCCAGTTTAAAATATATTTATCAAAAATATGAATATATACCAATATCTGTTATGATTTTGCATATAAATTAAATAGTTGTGATTCATTAGAATAATAAATTATATTCTAATAATATAATATAAAAAAATAATAAAAAATTTTTTCAAAAACAAATTTTTCTTTTGAATTAAAAAAAGTTTATTGCATATTCTACACATATGTTTGTGCTATGTTTAAATCTTTACAAACAAATTTTGAATGCATTTTAAAATTAAAATCTTCTGAAAAAAAAACCTTTTTTTTATATGGAAGCCTCATTAAATAGGAAGAGAGACTTTACTTATATCAATTTAATTTAGAAACTTGTTCTACTCTTCAGTTGATCTATTTTCAAAAGGTATCAATATTTTTAGTATCTAATAAAGTGGATTATATTCCAGATTCTCATAATATATTTTTTATCTAGATACGATTTAAATGAAATCATAGCATTTTCTGTGGAACTGTTCTCTTGTTCCATGTTAGTTGCTACTTTGCCACATGCGGCAGCTACTTTAAGCAGCCACTGTTTGCCTGCTGCGGCTGCAGCACTTTGGCTTACAGATTGCCATGGTCGTGGCCTATAATAATAAAACCGCCGATCTTTGCAGATCCGCTGAATTTTCTCTCTGCCTCTTTTACACTGTGATTTCTTTGCTTTTGGGCCTCTGAGCGTTTTCTCTGATTCTGCAGCATTTGTCAATTGGTTGGCAATATGTCATTAAAAAGTTGCTGTTGCTGTTGCAGCAATTGCAATCATAATAATTTATGGTAACTCATTTGCCGTTTTTTTTTTACACCCGCTAACGGTCTACTGCCACGGAAAAGAGTAGCACAGTTGGATAGAGCGAGACAGCGAGACTTAATTATAGGTGGCATCTAGCTGCAGCAGCAGTAGCGAACATCTAGAGAGATGATATTGACGATGGTTGCACTTTAATAAGCACTTGGCTGCCAGATCATTAAAGTAAAAATTGATTTTCTAACTTGCAACGATTTTTGCATTAACAATTAGCTGCCTGATGCCGCAGCACAACTGGCTGCACAATTTCTTAGTTGCAGCTCATTCGCGCCGCTTTATTAATTAACAATGCCACACCAGGCAGCCGCATTTAAGGCATTAATTGCCCCAACCGGTTACGCCACATCAACCTCAGCATCAGCATCAGCATCAGCCTCAGCTTGCATCAAGCAACAGCATAGGCTGGACGCCTAATCAATCTAGCAAATTGTCGCCCAGTCGCTATCGCAGCAATATTCAAACACCAAACTGATCCTCTATCTCTCTTTCACTCGCTCCCTCTCTCTCTCTCTCTCTCTTCGTTTCTTGCCTGTCTAATTATGACAACTACGCAACGCTGTGCGTGCTCACGTGTTTTTCTAATTAGCCGGCCCCAAGATGACAATAAGCGATAAAGCCGTCGCCAGCATTGGACGAGCAAATTGACAATCATCGCGCAGAGCAGCCGAGGCTGCCTCTAGCGAAACGAAATGAGCGCACTGTGCTGCCAACTTGTTCAAAAATCAGCTTAACAGTAAATGAAAACTAAATAACTATCTTATTTAATATATATACTTAGTTTGATGCGAAGAAAAGCTCATATAATTACAGCATATTTTCTAAAATCACATTATTTTAAAATATTTTGAAAATTTAATTTTCTTTAAGCCCAAGTATTGGTATTTTTAAGATTTGACAGATCTTAGATATCTTAGATATTACTAAGCTATCAAAAGCTATTCTCTTTATTCACAAGTATTATTATGTTTTTTATATCTTTAGCTTTCAAAATATGATTGCTTTTTGATGTAAACTTTTTTTGCAATTCAAAACTTTTATTTTTTTAAAAATGCATTTTGAATGTAAACAATTTTTTTTTTTTAGTTTTTATTAATTTATAGAATTAACTATTTAATTTTTGTAAACATGCAATGAATTAAAAATTGTTAACAATTATATAAAAAATTATTGCACTTTTGGCCAAGTTAAAAAAATTTGTTGCCATTTTTGAAGCAAGCTGGCAGCGCTGTCAACATCAGCGGCAACGGCAACGTCAACGTCTTCAGTTTTAGCTGCTTGGCGTTCGCGTCAATGGCGCTGCCCGGCACACCCACTGCCAGTTGGCCAGGTTGGCAGCCTGCTGCCTGCAACGCCCACTGAGCGTTGGCTGAGCTTTAATGCGTTTTCATTTAATACAGGCCCAGTTGGCCCAGGCTTGTTAGCTCTGCATGTGTGTGTACGTGTGTGTGTGTGTGTGTGTGTGTGCGTGAACACCTCCCACTTGGCAATCTAATATAGAGCCCCACTTCCTTTGCCCCGCTCCCTGAGCGCACCTCATCCCAAATATGAAGTGCTTGTTGGCGCGTGTTGGCGTCTCTTTTTTTATTATTTTTTAAGCTTTTTTTAAAGCCATTTTTCGCACATTTCGCTGACGTTTTGGCGCTTTTCGCTTCCGCATGCCTGAGACAAGTCTATATATACTATAAACATATATATATATATATATATATAAATATATGTATATATATTTTTCTATCAATATTTGCAGCTTGGGCTACATTGGCGCACATCGCTCCACATTAATAACGCATCCACCCTCTAATTGCATTTTGCCCGGCCGCCTTAATCGAATTCCAATTGCTGCCACATGCCGCATGCCGCATGCCCCATGCTGCAGCCGCAACGATGCGCAATTTCGATTACGCGCTGCTATTTTCGGGGCGACCTGATAAGGCTATCCCCCTATCCCCTCCCCCAATCGCTAAGCTGCGCTTCCAGGCCGTTTCTTGGGGCTTTTCTGTTTTTAGTTTTTAGAAAGTGGCAACGTTTCTGAGCTGCTTCCGCATTTGGCGTCCGCTGGTTGCTGCTGTTGCTGCTAAGTTATGTGCTCAGATTAGCGGGTGTGTGTTAACTGTATTTGCTGGTCAACTCTATCGCCGACCGGGCCTAATGAAAACCATAACTTTAACTTGGCATTTTGGGCCGGGCTACTCGCATATTGTGGCAAAAGGCGACGCCTTCTTTTCTTCTTCTTCTTCTTCGGCCTTCTGTTTCCCTTTACTTTTCTGGGGTCACTTCAGTGCGTTGATTTGCCAAGATGTTCGCTGATGTTCAATGATGATAATGCATGTTGATTATGTTTAGCAGGGTTCCCAAGAAAAAAAAAAATAAACCAAATAATATTTAATATTCATTTATTTACAAAAAAAAATACGCATTTGTTCAACATGTGAACCATTTCTTTTATCAGAATATATAGTCCAATAAATTTATATTAACCCAACAACTATACGTTTTATTAATAGATTCCCAAACTTATGTAAATTCTCTTCAGATTTTTTTTTGGTATTTACGATCCCAAAAATAAAATAATGTGAAGCACAGCTTTTTAGCTGGAACTACAAAGTGTTTGGCACTTCAATTATTGTTTTCAAAAACATTTTTAGCAAATATTCAATACACGATTGCTATAAAAATAGCTCGATATCGGTGTATTATTATTATATAAATGTTTTTTGTATTATTATAATATGCATTCAAGTATTTAAATTCGTTAAACAAAAATTTAATTATTAAATTTATTATTAATTTGGCTTTTTTTGTCCTTCTATCTTTACAGGTGAGTTCGAAAGTCTTTTTGGGGGCCAATTCTCGCATATGCAACCAAATTGCAAATCAGGTAAACGAAAATACCTTAAATAGCAATTTAGGCTGACCAAAACAGCTGACAACAACAACAACAACTGCAACTGCATTAGCATAAATATGAGCAGCAACAACAATAACAACAATAACAACAACAACAACAACTGCTGCGAAACGAATAACCAAAGCCAAATTAAAACGATTTGTAAAAAGTTCACACAGTTATAAAGATACAGATACACAGCTAGATAGACAGAAGTACATATATGTTATATATAAATATATATAAACATATGCAGTTGGCTGATTTTGGCTAAAGGCTGTCACATTTTCTGGCTGGTTTGTTGTTGCTGCTGCTGCTGCTGACGACTGGCCATAGAGAAATGACCACAAAATGTGCGCATAAATCAACACAATGGTCAAATGCAGCAGCAGCAGCAGCAACAACAGTCGCTAAAGGTGTGGAGCCTGCAACAACAGCAACAACCACATCGCATAGAAAATGCAAATTTCACATGGAAAACGAGCCGCGGGGGATGACAATTTGTTGTTGTTGTTGCTGCTGCTGCTGACTCAAAACAGTTGCTGCCGTGCGAGTCCGCTGTTGCTGCTGCTGCGAAATGAATTAATAAACTTGCATCGGCGGCTGCTTTTGTAAAAATGCCGCCAATGCTTGTTGCTGCTGCTGCTGCAGTTGTTGTTGTTGCTGCCGTTGTCGTTGCCTTACAGCAACAATACGCAATGAAAACTGAACAAACGAAATTGAAATCTGACACCAAAAGAATTGACACACACACGATTTTCCAGCGGAGACTCTCAAAAAATGCAAATTCAACGAGCGTTTGCCCAAATCAATGGAAATTGACCAACTGCAGCGTTTTGCGCCCCACACACCGCCCAAACCTAGCGCAGTAAAA
Source organism: Drosophila micromelanica (assembly GCA_004143825.1). NCBI lineage: Eukaryota > Metazoa > Arthropoda > Insecta > Diptera > Drosophilidae > Drosophila > Drosophila micromelanica. The sequence continues at coordinate 32,889 of SCDY01001784.1, forward strand.
CCCTCGCAGTAACCTGACTCAAATTGCTTTTAAATTGTTGAAAAATGCAACTGGGCAGCAGGAGAGAGAGAGAGCTCGACTGATTGATACCCTGTTACATATATTGACACATATATACGCCAAAACTGATCCTTAGTTCTTGATTTACTCAAAAAATAGGGAGTTGAGCATCGATATTTATCGATTTGGAAAGACAAAAATTTAATACAGCTGCATTTAATGAGATGACAACATTTCTTTTCGATATAAAAGCAAAAAAAGAAAAATCCAATGTCGATATTTATCGATTGATAAAGTTATCGATCTAAAATATTGTTAACTAGCGCATCTTATGTAATAATATGCACTTCAAATATAAGCTTATAATAGATAGAGCATATTTATAAAAAGTGTTTAGTCGGGAGTGCCTGCTTAAGAGATACCCTGTACATAGTTTCATGATACAAACTATGATACAGGGCATGGAAAGGTGAAACAAGCTATGCAAAAATGATATTAGCGTTAGTTTTTGTCCCTGCAGCAGCATTGCCAACAACAACAATAACAACAGCAGCAACAACACCAGCAACAACAGCAACAGCTGCTGCTCCATTGGTCAGCAATTGAAATGTCCCGTGTCCATTGGGCCAGTGCTGTGGGGCTTGGGGGCCTGTTGCTGCCGCTGCTGTTGCCGTTGCTGGTGCGCTGTTATTTTATTGATTTGCTTGCCTGAAAATTGATCTTAATTTTCATGGGGGCTGCGCGAGTGGCAGAAACTCGACTTCGACTTCGACTTTGGCTTTGGCTTGCGGTTCAATTGCATATCTCGATTTTGCATTTGAGTTGCATTCAAAATGATTATGAATAACTGTTAATTGTGTTTGGGCTATTACGTTGCATAAAACGCTTTTTGGCCGCAGGCAACGCCCCGTTACCCGCTTCTCAATAAAACAAAACAAAACCAAAAATTGAAAAAAAAAACTAACCCAAAGACCTTTTGAGTAATTTGCAAACGATTTCAATTGCATTTGCATTTCCGTTTGCCGTGGGGCAGAATGTGGAAGAGGGGCGGAGGATATCGAAATCTGTTTGGTATTCGGTAAATGAGTTAACTATTGAATACCTATTCATAACTTTTAACACTCAACTGCATAAACAAAACCTGCTTCAACAGTTTGTCATTTTCAAAGTTTGGATATTATTTGAATGTAACATATATTCATGAATATAAAAATTCATATCCAATATCCGCCCAAGATGGGATATTCACAACATAAAAACAACATATTTTTATATCTAGAATATTTGTTAAAATTCAAAGTAAAATTGAAATACAGTGCTTGATTTAGGAAATAACATTCAAAACTTGATTTTAAGTACGAATTTCTTTTAATTTTTGTGAATAATAATAAATGTAGGAATTTCGATCTTATTTGATCGATATCGGCAATATCGATAAACCTCAGTTAAATTCCTTGAAAATAAAATGTAGTTAAAATATAAAAATATTTTCTGATATATCGTTTTAAATATCGATGCATTATATATCTTTGAATCAATGATATTATATCGATAAGTATATCTTTATTGTGTAATTAAGATCGATATATGTTTCGTTTATTACATTCCTGCAGTCCTAGCTAAATACTTGCGACTATTTCCTATATATAGTATATTTTATCGTATTGCATAACCTATAAAGAGTTGTAATTACTTTATATCGTGCACCCTTGTTAACTTACCCCCTCTCTGTTTCTCTCTTAATGTGTTATCTATCTTTCTCTTGCTTTAAGCCTTGTTTCTTCCTGTCTCCCTCGCACTGATTACCTGCGTGCCTTTTCATTTATTTATGAGCATCAGTTTGGCAGGTTTCGCACAAAGTTCACGGCTATTTTTTAGCTTCTGCTTTTGCTGTGATTCGTGAGTCGGGCCTTTATTGCTTCCCGTCTCTATATATATGTATATACATATCGGCTTTTGACTAAAGTCTGTCCTAATGACAACGGTAGCAGCTACTGCCAAGCAATTACTTAATTTACACTTGGCTCTGTTTTTTTCTCTTTTTTTTTTTGTAACCTGTTGTGTGTTGTTGCTGGCTGACATACAAATTGTGGGGCCTGCACTTGGCAAAGCTATTGAACAGCAGCAACAGCAGCAGCAGCAGCAGCAGTAAAAAAAAAAAACAAAATAACAACAGCAACTGCTCAACGGACAATAGCAGAGTGTGGCCACAATTCAAAAGTGCGCAACGGGCAACGCCTCCTCCCGCTGCAATACCCTGCTGACGGGTTTCCCCCCCTCCCCACCTCCCCCCCTCCCTGTTGCTGCTGCTGGCGCGTAAATCAAGCGACGCTGACGCTGAACCGTCGCGGTTCAGCTACTGAAGCAGAAAATTACTTTCATCATAATTTAAAGTTACTTATGACCGCAGCGGCAGCCAAGAGGGAGTCCAGATTCGAGGAGTTGTTGCTGCTGCTGTTGTTGTTGCTGCTGCTGCTGCTGCTGCTGCGGTTGCTGATTGTCTTAGGTTTGCTAGGCTGCACAAATTGAAAAATCATCTCTGGGCAGCGCTGTGCAAGCAGGATGTGCAGCTCCTGCAACTGTTTTGTTGCAGCCAAGGCAAACATTTGCACGTCAAACAAAGTGGCAGTGAAATAACAAAATTATGTTGGCAGATTTGTGGCGACGTTGAAATTATTGCAACACGCCAGCAACTGTTGCAACTGCAACTGCAGCAACTGCTGCAACTGCTGCACTTGAGCTGTGGCCCATAATTGCTATGTGCTGTGACGTTTGTGGCATGAATGATGTGGCGTGGGCTTCCTTGCCCGCTACTGGGCAACACACACACACACACGCACACGCACACACACATGCTGTACATGCTGATCCACATTTTGCATAAATTACACTTCATTTGATTTGGGCAAGTCGCGTCTCCAATGACAATGCCACAGCAGCAACTGCTGCAACTGCAATCTGCTGGCCATGGCCACAATCAAGTCAAGTGTTTATTTGTTTATGGGCCGTGCCGAGCGAAACTCTATTTCTTTATGTTGCTGTTGCTGTTGCTGCTGCTGTTGCAGCTTCTTTTTTGCTAGCAATTTTTTTGCCTGCTAGTGAGTGGCATGTTGCACGTTGGTTGCATGTTGGTGGTCCACATTGCGTTCCTTTCGTGCGTTTGCTTGCCGCAATTAGCGTGTGGGCAGCCGCATCAGCGGGTGAGTGAAAGTTGCAGTTGAGGCTGCCCGTTGTCTTGCCTGCATTTCGATAAGCTCCCCCACAAATAGAAAATGTAGTCTAACCCACCCCAACCCACTTCAATCCCCCCTCCCCTTGTACATCTAATCCCCCCCCCGAATGCACACCTGTTGCCTGTTGCAACCGGTTCGTGTGCTGGCTGGCTTCGGGCTCGTTAGTTAATTCAAAGCGCTGTAAATATTATAACAGAGCGCATTTCATTATTCTATTAACAACAGTTTGCGAGGCTTTAGCTTTAGCTTTAGCTTTAAGCTCTCTTTTTTTTCTCGCTTTTTTAGCTTTTTTTCGAAGTATTTTTAGAGCCTGGCCAAACGGCATTTTTTATTACCCCTCACTTTTAGGCTATTTTTAGCCAATTGACATTAAATAAGAGTTTATTTTACTCTGCTTTTTTTTCAAAGCTAGTTTTTAGCATTTTGTTAGCTTTTTTTGTGGCGCATTTGTTCAGTTCGATTAGTTTTTGAAAGGTTTTATAGTTGTTGTTTGAGTGATTTATATTGTAAATGATTTACATGTGCTTTAATTAGCTTAATTTGAATGCACAACGAATATACGCGTAAACTGAGCTATCAGGTTTTATAATATATCAATTAGCAAATATTAGAAAGGTATAAATTTAGCAAACTTATTCTATTTCATAAATTAAGCTAATAGTTGACTGTTAAAATTACTCTTAGTAGGCAGCAAATGCGAATAAAAGGCGCAAAATATACCTTTTTGTAATATAAAATTACATATTTTATACGTTTTCCAACACTAAATACATGCAGTAAATTTATATATATTGGCAGAATTTATGTGCTATATTACTATATTGTTAATGTTGTATATGAGGTCAAATAAAATAGCTGATAAAAACAGTGCTGATAGTGTGTTGAATAAGAATTTTTTTCAAATTAAGAAATTTATCAACACTTAACATATTAAGAAAATTTATGCCAGTTCCAAACAAATTTAAAGCAATATTGAAGTTGAACAATAAAATTGAAAACCACTTAAACACAAATTGGGGCATTGGTCAGAGAGTTGCGTATACTATAAAAAAAAGTGCTGGGAAACACTAAAATTTAAATTGTCTTTGATATTATTCAACACTATAAAACCAGTATTGGAATAAACTTAAATTGTTTAGCTTAGAAATTTGGCATCAATTAGATACACCTGGCCAAGCAACAATCAACTGTGCGTATTCTTTTGGCGTTACTCAACACTCAGTAGGGGGCCACGCAGCCCTCTCGCTCCAACCGACAATGTGCCTTGCGATAAATTAAAAATTTTTGCTTGAATTTGAAGTACTTGTTTTTATTGCGGATTAAAAAGTTCAGTTATCGATATGCCGCATGACAGTTTTGGCCATTGTTTAATGGATTTCTTGGCAAAAGGGAATTGTAAGGCGTTTTCTTATTGCGTTCTGTTTTTTTTTTGTTTTTGCATTTGTCTGTTTTGTTATTTTACTTACGTTTTTTAGGTGTTACGGAGTTGCGGCCACATTACTCATGCGCCGTGTTGCACATGCGGGTATAAAATAACAGATTTATGCCAACGTTGCAGGCAATGACACGCCAATTAGCCGCCCAGCAACAGCAACAACAAAAAGGCTTGCAAATAAAGCTTTGACATTTTTATGATGCTAAGCGAAAAAAAAAACAAAAAAAACAGCAGCAACAAAAAACCACATTGAGCCTTAAAGCCAGTCTGGAACAATCTTTGGGAAGCCAAGACAGACCCCAGGCAGGCAGCTGGCTGACCTTTGCGTATTTTTTGGTGTGTGCATGCGTGTGTGTTTGTGAGTGTGTGTGTGCGTTGTGTTGTTGTGCGCTGTATGCGGAGGCGAATTGAGTTTGACAGCTGGGGCGACACGATCCGATTGCGATCGCTCTTTGACCTTAATACGCGCCAGCTGCGTCAACGTCAGCGCCTGGGGGCAACATGTCTCGTCTGCCCCCCCCCCCCCCCCCCCCCCCCCCCCCCCCCCCCCCCCCCCCCCCCCCCCCCCCCCCCGCGCCCCCCAAATGTGCAACACCCGCTGGCAACAGCAACATGTTGCTGGCTGCTGGCTGCTGTCGCCACTGCTGCTGCTGTGCGTGCGACAACAACAATGCATGTGGCATACAATTTTCGTTTCGTTTTTCTTTTCTTTTTTTTTTTTGAGTTTGTGCGCAATCAACTGGGCAATCTCATTAATAAATTGCGCTGCATGCAACGCTGGCAACATGTTGCTGTTGCGTCTAATGCTGCAAACGGCAGCAACATTAATTGGCTGCTTACAGCTGACAAGGCAGCGACTATTGCTACTTGTTGTTGTTGTTGCTGTTGTTGTCTGATATCAATTTAACTGCCGATAGGTGGCGCTGCTGCATGCCATCATCGGCAATTGCAACGGCCACAACAGCAACATTTATTGTTTATGCATTTGTGAAGGCAAATTTTCAAGTGTTTCGATAATTTGTTATTTAGTTTTTGGTAAGGGGGGAAAAACTAATTGATTTTTATGCGCAGCCATGGCCACAATAACAACAACAACAACAGCAACAGCGACAACATTGAATGCTGCATAGGCGGCACATATTTTAAGCACAAATTACAAAGCAATAATCATAAATCTTTTTTGCGGCTCAGCAGCAGCGGCAACACCAACATGTTGCTGCCATTTATCAAAGTATCAATGTGTATATGCGCATGTGTATGTGTGTGTGTGTGTGTGTGTGGCAGATGCCAGACAAATGGGCATTGCGTGTGCCATATCAATGCAATGTTGTTGCTGTCGCTGTCGCTGCTGCTGTTGTCATCGTCGGCTCAAAAGTTGATAACTTTGCTGCCAGCAACAATTGCAAATGGAGCACGTGGCCAACGCACCAACAGCAACAGCCATAGCAATTATTGTTGCTGCCCCGCTGTTGCTGCTGCTGCTGCTGTTGCTGTTGCTGTTGCTGTTGCTGTTGATGCTGCTGTGACTGCCGCAACTGATTGCTCTTGATTAAATGCTAGTCACTCACTTGAATACTTGAATCTGCAGAACCGAGATGCGGCCCCCGGAAATTGTTTGTGCCACGAACTGCAGTTATGCGCCGCTCGCATCCAGCGTCTCTTTTTGCTAACATTTAAACGGCTTCCTGGCTGTTGTTGCTGTTGTGATCTAGTTGCCCAAGTGGAGCATACAGCTGCTGCTGTCCAATTTTGATGGATCTTTTGAAGACTTGCAAGCAGCACAAAGTGTTTCCTTCCTGCAAAATTTGATATACTCTTTGCATATTTGGCTTACAAAATAAATTGAAAATATTTTATTTGATTTCAATTCGACTAAAGAAGTTTTACCAGATAAAAAGTAAATAAGTCAAATTCACTTTTTGCACGTTAAAAACATTCCCCGAAAATTCGTGTAAAAACATTAATTAGTTATATGGCAAAATAATTAATTGGTTTCAGACCTAAACAAGTAAGAGCAAAAATAGAAAATAATGTCATTAATATATAAAAAAAAAGTCAAAACTAATTTATGACAAAATTGTATTCAGTGTCACTTTCTGATAATTAAATTTGTGCTGCAATAGCATTAAACATAAAAATGTGCATAAAAAGAATTCATAGAATATTCAAAGTCTTGTTAAATCGAATCAACTACTGTGTAAAGAGAAAAAATATTAAATTTTTTAAAACGTATTTTTAACATTGCTATTTTTATTTTTTTCTTAGTATATTTGCTAAAACTATTGATTTTAATCAAATTTTAAGACAAAAAATAAATATTTTGTATATATTAAAATGACATAAATAGGAAAAATACAAATAAAAATATAAAATCATATTGTAATCTTATTGTTATATATTGTATATACAATAAATTGCATATATTCAAATAAATTGAGACAAAGCTGCATATTTAGTTTAGCCTTTGTAAAGAGGTTTTTTTCTTGTCAAGCAATATTTTAGCTTAAGCTGCATACTAGCCTAGATATAAAGTACAACTTGTGTGTTAATCCTGTGCTTTGGCCAAGCAGCCTTTTAAGCCTGTTGCTCGGTTGACAAACGAGCAACAGCAGCAACAGCAGCACTTACAGATTGCAGCTGCGTGTTGCTGCGGTGTCAAAACCGTTTGCAACAACAACAGCAACAATAAACGACAACAAGAACCGCAACGATCCCTAGCTTATTAAAGTTTAATGACTATTGGGGTGGTCTTGGCACGTAGCTGTCACAGTTGCTGCTGCTGCTGTAGTTGCTGTTGTTGTTTTTGTTGCTGTTGCTGTCGCTGACGATTTGCGCAATGCGCGCAATGGCAGCAAATAATTGCAATGGCAACGTGCAACGATTTGCGGCGGCAACGAGGTGAAGGCAACAGCAACAGCCAATGTTTATATGAAAATTGAAAATGATCATTGCGCAATGCGCGCACGGCGACAACAGCAGCAGCAGCAGCAACAGCAGCAGCAACAACAACAAAAAGAACCGACAAATAGTCAACGTTTTCTTTTGATGCTTTGCATTCGGCACGCAAAAAGCAACAACAACAACCAAACGGCAGCAGCAACAACTTTATGCCGTTTCATCGTGGCTCGCAGCTCAACAACAATTGGCTAATAATATAAATTTGGTGCCCGAAAAACACAACAGCAGCAGCAGTTGCAGTAGCAGTAGCAGCAATCGTCTTTGGCCCAAGGCTGCCCGCTGTATGTTGCTGCTGTTGTTGTTGTTGTTGCTCCAGTTTTGTATTATTATTGTACGTCTAATTTAATTGCAACTTCGATTGCTGACCCCTCATGGCAGGTATATGTCAATAAAATTGCTGCCGTACGCCAGCAACATGCACTTGCCGGTGCTGCCGCTAATGTTTGTTGCTGCAGCATGTCGTTGCTGTTGTTGCTGGTGCAGTTGCTTATCTCTTGACCACAAATAACTGCAAATTGTGTGTATAAAATGCAAACTGCATTGTTTGTCCCTGGCTTATCTGCAGCAACTGGCCACTAAATCAGCGTAACAGGCGCAGCAACAGCAGCAACAGCAACAGCAACAGCAGCAGCAGCAGCAACAGCAGCAGCAGCAGCAGCAGCAGCGGCAGCAGCAGCAGCAGCGGCAGCAGCAACAGCAATGGCAACAAACTGCCAGACAACACGCATGCGCCACCAAAAGTCATGTTCGTGCCACAAAGGCGACACCAAAGCCATACATATTGTAGGTGGCAGCAACAGTAACGGCAACAACAACAACAACAACAACAGTTGCAGTTAAATGTGGCAATTGTAGCTTAAAGCAGCTAAGGAGCAACACACACACACACACCCTAGCTAATCATTTTGGGTAATAATTTTGAATTTTTTTGTGTGTGTGTTTGTGCAACATGTTGCAAGCAAGCGCGCCCTTTTTTATTTCGTATGTTTTTTCGCTCGTTTATAAGCAACTGTCCAGCGCGTGGGCGTGTGCAGCTGCCCAGACGCAACGTTTGCCACTTTGAACCCGCCACGCAGCAGCAACAATAGCAACAGCAACAGCAACAATAGCAACAACAACAGCAGCAGCAGCAGCGTGTGGCAACAATAGAAAGCCACGCAGGAAGCAGCAGTTTAAATGCTTTGAAATTTATGATCAGCACCCAAAGCGAAATCCTTTCACCAGCTTAGACAACGCATTAATAAATCAATAACGCGTTTATAATCATAGTTGTTGCTGGCCGGCCAACTTCCGTGCGCGGCCGTTAGTGACAAGCGGCAATTTTGGTGCGACAGCGCGGCAACACCTTGGCAACAATGTTGCTGGGGCAACGAGCGAGATTTTGAGCAATTAACATGCCAAGAGAGAGCTATGATCACAATAATGTGCAGCACGCCAGCAACATGTTGCACAACTTATCAAAATAATCATCATTCACATCGACAACGACGCCACAAAAGCAACAGCAACAACTGCAACAGCAGGCAGCATTATGATAATCGCAATGCGGCGGCAATGTTGAAACGAAACAAAAATTGCAACTGTTTCTGTATGCAGTCTAGAGTTGGCCGGCACGCCCCCTCGCCGCAACGCAGCAGCGCCCCAGTGCAACTGCTGCATGTTGCAATTAATAATCGACGTGGCAAAGCAACTGGCTAGGCGCGGCAGCAGCAACAACAACAGCAACAACAACTGCGTCGTGCGCCCTTCTTTTTGATTTAAAATGTGCCGCTATCGTTTTTGGAGCCACGTAGGCGTACTCACACGCAGCATATATAAATATATAAACCTAGACAAACAAATATATGCACATATATATATGTATATATATATATATATATATATATATATATATATATATGGTGTATCCTCTTCACCGACACCCACCCACCCAGCTGCCCTTCAGGCCGAACAACAAGTGTTGCTGCTGCTGCTGTTGCAACCACTTGGCATCATCAGTCAAGTGTCTGCTGCAATGTCACTGTTTCGTGGCTCTGGCGGTTTCTGTTTAGCCAGCTCCGCTTTTGGCATCGCTTTTGTGCATCTTTGTGTGGGTCGTCAGATCGCCGTCGAGCGATTGCCCACTGACCACAATTGTTGCTGCTATTGTTGCTGTTGTTGTTGTTGCACACAGAGAGCTAAAACAGGCAAAGCTTTATATATTTGATAAGCTACAATAGCAATATTGATATTATAACAAGAAAGCCACAACAAAAAATATGTTTAGAAATAATAATAAAGATCATATATAAAAATTTATATAAAAATCATAAACAAGTAAAATACAAAAAATTAAAAAAATATTACATGAAATTTAAACAGAAAATAAATACGCAAAATTCTTCAAATATATTAAATATTTAACTTGATTGATAATTTTGCTTTGAACAAGGCACATGTGATTTTTACAAATATAATTTGTATAAATATAATGTTTAATTTTTATTATTAGTATTTTGCTTAATTTTATCATTTTATTTTTGGACGTTTATTTTCTTTATAATTTATAAATATATTAATTAAATGCGGGGCTTGGTTTTACAACAGTTTTTAGATTTTTAATAAATTATTTATAGAAAATAATAATTAAATATATAAGAAAGTAATTAAACTAAATTTAGTTAAATCTAACTTATTTGCGTACACAATTCTTATAATTTTGCGATCAATAATTGCAGTAATCATTTTAATTTATTAGTTTGTTATTGACTTTAAACCAAGTTGAGTTGAATTAACATCTTATAAAAACTAAACAATTTTGACATAGTAGGAAAAAATACATACTAATACTTGTTTAGAAAACTCGAGAAATGCCGTCCGTTAGTGGGCAATTTGTAAGTCTACCGCCTTCTATGTTGAACTCGGTTATGTGCGTTTTAACGCAGTGCCACGCCCACCAGTGGGGGGCGCCTTGACGTTGTAAATTTATGTGGCCCACTAATAAGTTTGCCGGCAATTACGCTTATAAATAAATAAATCAGCGCCGCATCTTTCGAAGGCGGCGCCTTTGTGGAGAAGCCAACGGACACAGAGCCGCTGGAGGCCGCGTGCTGTGGGTGTGACAAGTGCAGCGTGTGGTGCAGCGTGTGGTGCAGCGTGTGGTGCAGCGGTCCAGCGGCGCCATTCAAATTCAAATTCCGAATTCAAATTCACATGTGATCGCCCAAGCATGAGTCAGGCCTCTGTATTGGAAATCGAGTGGCGAGGAGAAATGGGGAATTGGGGGTAATCAGGAGGTAGTCAGGGGGTAGTCAGTTGGGTAGAAGCAGCTTCTAAGTTGCTGCTCGTCAGCGGCGCTTAATTAGAAAATTGCTAATAACTCATGCACACGAACAAATTTCAATATTAATGAGGTTTTAAGGCAGCAACCGCAAAGCAACAACAGCAACAACAGCAGCAACAGCAGCAGCAGCAACAACCTTGGCACTGCGGCAACTGCAACGGCAGCGGCAACGGCGACTTAATTGAAAAGTTTTTGAATCGTGCCGTCAAATGAATAAGGAAGCAGCAACAGCAGCAGCAGCAGCAGCAGCAGCTGTTGTAGTCTGGCCCTGGCCCAAACTGTGCGCAATGGGAGGCACAGCAGAAATTGTTGCTGCTGCCTGTTTTACGCTGCCTGCCTGTTACTCCTGCTGCTCATTAAGTTGCATAAAAACTCAATAGGTTGCTGTTGGTTTTTTCTGCTTGTATTTTTTTTTTGTTGTTCTTCGTTCTCTTCTCGCTCTCGCTCTCTTCAGTACTTTTGCGCAATTAACGGTTGCCGTCATTGACTGATTTAGTTGTCAGCTGTGCAGCAGCAACATGTTGCTGGCATTCATAATTAGCATGCAAGCGGCATAAATCGCAGCAGCAGCAGCAAACACAATTAACAGACCCAAATTGCATGCAACACACACACACACACACGGCCGCTTTCTCTGTCTGCCACACACTGTTGCTGCAGCTACTTAGCATGCAGTGCAGCTTTTGATGTCTGCAACTGAACACGTAGGCAACAACAGCAGCAGCAGCAACAGCAACAGCGGCAGCAGCAACTGTCAATTATATTAGTTGCTGTTACACAGCGCGCTAATTCAAAAATCATGCGTGGGCAGCAGCAGCAGCAGCAACCTGGCACGCCAGCAACATTGCCCTCTAAGCCAGCAGCAACATGGACGCTAGCAACTTTTCTTAATTAAGTGACGACCTGTTGCTGTTGCTGCTGTTGTTGCTGCCTGTCGCTGCTGCATGCAAATTTAATTTGCGTCTTGCCGCGACCTTTGGCCATTGCGTGTTGCTGCTGCTTCTGATGCTGCGGGCCATAACTTCTCGGCAGCAACATTTCGCATTGTTGTTTGGCCACAAATTGATATTTAACTGGTTGCCTTTTTTTTCTTCGTGTTGTTTTTTTTTTTTTTGCTGTTTGTTTGCCTGTTCAAAGTTCGCACGACTTTTCGCAGCCAAATGCACGCGTATTTAACATTTACGATCCCATTCGAAACCGCCTCGTTCTGCTCGAAAGCCCCCCCTCCCCCTCTCTCTCTCTCTCTCTCTCTCTCTTTCTCTTTCTGTTGATCGCTTTTATCGATCTTTAGCGCAATCTGCAGCGATATTCTTCGATCGTTGCCCGTGTCGTTATCTGTGGCAATATCTTTGGGGCCAATTCACTTCTGCTGTTGCCAGCATTTCTATCGTGTGTGCCCCGTTAATGTTTCTTTTTTTTTTTTTTACTTAACCAGCTACACACACACAACACACACACACACACACACACGCCTCGTTGCATGCTGTGTGCGTAGCGCAATAAATCAAAGTTTTATTTGTTGAAATAAATTCACAGTTTATTGCTTCGTTATTATTTGCGCTGCTGCTGCTGCACTGCATGTTGTTGTTGGATAAATGCAACAGCAACAACAACAACAACAGCAGCAGCAACAACAGCTGCGACAGACAGCCATCAAACACTCGCAACGCATGCCGGAAATGTTTTTTGTTCTTGTTGTTGCTGCTGTTGCTGTTGTTGCTGCTGCTGCTGCTGCTGCTGCTGCTGATCTCTTTCTAATTTTTGCCATAACGTTTCGTTGATTGCTTGCATATCGTGCGTTTAGCTAACGACCATCAAATTAATTAAAATCGAATTTATAACGCAATTTATTGACTCGACTTGGCGCAGCTTTTAATTGTGAAACGCCTTAAAAAATAAATAAAATAAATTAAAGAAAATAAATGTTATCCACAGTTTTAATTTTATATATCGTTAAAATGCCTTATATTATTTATATAGATATGCATAAATATCGCTTAGAGTCCGATTTCAGTCTGCATCTTCATTATATCTTAAATTGTCAGGCACATATAATTTTAATATATTTATAAGTTTTTGAGTTCAGCTTTATTAAAATATAAAATAAAATAAAATAAAAAATATTAAATCATATTTCTATCACTTAAAATAAAAAACCTGAAATCAAGTTTCTTTAAGCTCTTAAGAAAGAAAAATAACAATATACCTTTCATCAAACAAAAATGACAATAAACATATTATAAAAGCTTTAACTTTTTATAATTTAATTTTTGAAATTTTATGCAGTTATTGGTTATACCAATAATGTGGCAATAACCGTTAATTTCTTGGCAAACAAAAGAAAAAACAACTTTTGTGGTTAGTATTTAATTTTTTTTATTAGCAATTTTAATTTAGCTATGTGGCTTGAACAGAATTGCAAGTCAAGCCGGTCTGTGGCAATACCACGCCCTCCATACAGTTAACCGCCTCAGCTGCGTCCCTTGCCCCCGTTAGCCAGTTGCAGTCCACCTGCCTGTCATGAGGTTGTCGGTGACATTTTTGAACCCTGACCGTTTTTAATTTGCAGGCTGCGACTGCAAATGCAGCCATTAATTACCGATAGAGATACGAACGTTGCAGCTATAAGATATGACTATGAATATACATATATATATATATATATATATATATATATATATATATATATATACGCGTGTGTCTTTGTGTATGTGTATGAATATTACGCAATGTTTTCAATTAGCAAACGTTGGATGTTCAAATTGAGAAATTATTCGTTTTGCACTTTGATGACTTTACTTATCGATATCAATAATTAATTATTCAAAAACTTTGGAACAAAATATAAAACTATTAAAACAAAATAATTTCCAAGAAAAGAAAATTAAATTCTAATATAAACTAGAACTAATTAAAATTAAATTCAAAAATATTACATAATTTATCAATAAAGATAAAGTTAAATATGATTATATTTACAAATTTTAACTCAACTAATATTTTCCTTTGATTTCAATCTATTTGCAGCAGCGTAAGCTGTCACCGACATGGGCAGTGAGCAATACTGCTTGAGGTGGAACAATCATCAATCCAACCTGTTAGGGGTGTTTAGTCAATTATTACAGGACGGGAGCCTGGTGGACGTTACATTAGCTTGTTCAGGGGGCCCATCCATCAGAGCCCATAAGGTGAGTACCATGATAAACAAATTACCTGCCATTAGTTTAGGCGAATGCGTGGTTCAAATTACAAAAAAAAAAAACACATATATATTTTTAAATAGAAGGTACAAGAGAGTACATGCTTATTCCAAAAAAATTGTTTTCAAAAATAAAAATATTTTAGATGCAGAATCAATCTAGAAGTCAAATCATGACTAAAATGCTATAGAACGTGAAAATCGGTTTAATTTTGACCAAGTTATGGGAGTTTGAAATATGGGACCTGTGGATCCGAGAGCTTTACATGTCAATTTTGGCATGATTTTTAACCAAAAATTTGACCTCCTCAAAATCACTTTTAATGTTGTTTTTACATTAATTATGACACCCACAATCGATTAAAAATGTAAATTCGCAATTTTAAAATTTGAATTTTTTTTTCCAAAAATTAACAAGGGGGGAATCCATGATTTATAACCAAAACATTTCAAAAAAGTTTTTTTTTCAAAAATGCAAAATTTTTAATTGTAGAATTAATTTGGAAGTGAAATCATGACCAAAATGCCTTCAAACATCAAAATCGGTTTAGTTTTGACCAAGTTATGGTACTTTGAAATATAGGAGCTGTGGGTCTAAGAGCTTTACTTGTCAAAATTTTTGTCATAAGAGCTTTACTTGTCAAAATTTTTGTCAATTTTGGCTTGATTTTTTACCAAAAATTTGACCCCTCCAGAATCACTTTTAATGTTGTTTTTTATACTAATTATGACATCCACAATCGTTTAAAAACATAAATTCGCAATTTTAAATTTTGAAAAAAAATTTTTTTGAAAATTTACAAGGGGGGAGTCCATGATTTTTTACCAAAAAATTAAAAAAAAATTTTTTCAAAAATGCAAAATTTTTAAATGAAAAATTAATTTGGAAGTGAAATCATGACCAAATTCCTTCAAACATCAAAATCGGTTTAGTTTTGACCAAGTTATGGTACTTTGAAATATAGGAGCTGTGGGTCTAAGAGCTTTACTTGTCAAAATTTTTGTCATTGTCAATTTTGGCTTGATTTTTTACCAAAAATTTGACCCCTCCAGAATCACTTTTAATGTTGTTTTTTTATACTAATTATGACATCCACAATCGATTAAAAATTAAAATTCGCAATTTTAAAATTTAAAATTTTTTTCTTCCGAAATTTTTGAAAATTGTTGAAGAATCAATCTAGAAGTCAAATTATGACAAAAATGACATCGAACATAAAAATCGGTACACTTTTGACATTGTTAAGGATGATTGAAATATCAAAATTGTTATCAAGTTTCAAGTTTAAATATTTTTGAATTTCTACTTTCAACAGCGTGTTACGAAATTGCATTGTTTATATAGGTATGTGATATTTAGAATATCAAAAAGCTTTGTTTTGTTTTTGCAGTGAAGTCAACTGGTGACCAATAAATATAAATTAACAATATGCCGATTGTCTTCCCTCATTTGTTTGACTATATTGCGCTGAGTGCTGCCAAACGTTGAGTATCGCAGCCAGTTGGCAGCGCTGTTAACGAGCAACTGCAACTGCAACAGAAACAGCAACCGAAAACAGAAACTGCAGCTGAAGCTGTAAAATGCGGAAGCTGTCGCAATGTTGCGATCAAGGTCGCTGCTGCCGTTGGCGTTGGCGACGCATTCGCTGTTGGCGTCGGCGTTGGCGTTGGCGTTGGCTTTGTAGACCTCTCAAAATGCCAACCGCATAAATTAGCGAAGCAGCAGCAGCAGCAACAACAACACAACAACAACACGATCAAATGCAATTTACACATTTGTCAGTAAATTGTCAACTTAGCGCGCGCAGCACTAAACGAGACAGCGCTGCCGGCGTCGCCGCATGTTGCTGGCTTCGCTTGTTGCTGGCAACAATGTTGACAAGGTCAGCGCCTAATAGAAATTGACTGCGCCCCGCCACGTGGCTGTGCGTGTGTGTGTGTGTGTGTGTGTGAGTGCATAAATCATGCGTTGCCAGGCAGGCAACAAGAACAACAACAACAGCAACAACTGCAACAGCAACCACATCAACAATAACTGCAGCAACAGCAGCAACGTTTTGCGCACGTCTGTCAATTGAAATTCCTGTTAAATTAAGCGGAAAATATTTAACTGCGTTGCTGCTGCC
The DNA here is from genome assembly GCA_004143825.1 of Drosophila micromelanica. Taxonomy (NCBI): domain Eukaryota; kingdom Metazoa; phylum Arthropoda; class Insecta; order Diptera; family Drosophilidae; genus Drosophila; species Drosophila micromelanica. Next base: position 49,162 of record SCDY01001784.1, read on the forward strand.
GCAACAACAACAGCAGCAACCTGCTGCTGCTGCTACCTTTTGATGTTTGAGCTGATAAAGTTATTTTGAATGTAATTTCTTGCCGCCGTATAGAAAAACTGGTAAATTGTTCAATTATAATGCGTTTACTATGCACAACAACAACAACAAACAACAACAACATTTGACACTGATATGGCCAGTGATTGCCATAACACTTAGCCAAGTAATTCGCTTGGCCAACAACAACGTCAGCAGACAGCCAAAGTTGCTCATTAGGCCACGTTTAGGCCTGACAGCAACAACAACAGCATTTGTGGCGACACCAAAACGGAACTAGTGCATTTTCTAATTGAGCTTTAAAAGACTTTCTTTCCAGTATTATTTACAATGGCAATTTTTTTTTTTTTGTAATTCTGATGTAGTGAATAGGGGCTTCAAAATGCATTTAAACCTTGCTATATAACAGGTGTACTTGATCATTTAAGGAAGAGGTAAACAAATAATATATAATATATATGGACAGGTTAGGTTTTTACAGTACGATTTAATATAATTAAATTCCGTTAATTATTATAATATTATGACTATGATTATGCTTCCAATTATTTCGATTTTCTGTTATTAACATTTTTTTTACTGCATTTTCCAACACATATAAAAATAATTATAATATATATAAATTTAATAAGAATTATGTAAAAAAAAAACATCCTGTTTGTATATGTGTGTTGTCCAATACTGGACAATATTTACATAATTACATCGTCACGTAACGTATTATTTTACTCAAAACCTGAAATGTGAACTCGTTACCCCACAAAACTCCTCTAAACAAACTCACTAATTGCTTCTGATGTGCTTTTTTTATTTTATAGTTTTTTTTTTATATTTTTTTGTTTAAATTACTACAGTTCTGCATTACTTCATTAGGCATCTCTATCTGTGTGTGGATTTGTGTGCACTTGAAGCTCTTCGAATTAGCCCGGCCAAATAGTCTGCGCCAACTAACTAAGTACATAATTGTTTTTCACTCTACCATCTAAAATGGAATCTCAAGCTGATGTAAGCATGATGTCAAATACCAAACTTCTTCCCACACACTTCTATTTGGTATATCTCTAGAATTTTTGTTTCCTATTTTTTTTTTCCGATTGCTGACTAGTCAATTTCATTAGCCGCACAGACAACAAAAAAAAAAAACAACAACAACAAGTATCTAATGAATTCATTTCCCTTTTAGACAGACTTCAAGCAGACAAAATTACAAGAGTGCTACAAATAAAAAATAAAGGGCCAAACAAAGTTGTGTAAACGCAAAATCTCAAAAAAACGAAAGAAAAATATGGAAAATAGAAAATGAAACTGAAACTAAGAGACGTTGAACTGGGATTCCATTTGAAGACAAATCCTAGGCACAAATGTTGTTGTTGTTATCGCTTTGGCAAACTAATTAGCAATTGGACACACACACACACACACACACACACACACACACAACACACACACAACACACACACACACACACACACAACACACACACAACACACACACAACACACACACACACACACACACACACACACACACACACACACACACACACACACACAACACACACAACACACACATACTTGAGCCTATGTCAACGTTTCGAAAAGCTAATAAAGCAAAGTGAAAGAAGAAGCAGTCCAAGCCAAAGTAAAGCCAAAGCCAAAGCCAGCTGTCAATTACTTTTGCATATCCTTGCTGCAACTCCTTGTTGCTGTTTGCTCGTTTTCTTGCTGTTGTTGTTGTTGTTGTTGCTGCTGATAACGAGCTCAGTTTTCGACGCTGCAGGCGCCTTCGCAAGAGCGACAAAAAATTGTTAAATTGATTAAAAAGCAAAGTGTCGATGAACGAGCCAATGATGACAGCAGCCCAGCACCAGACCAGAGCCACGACATTTAGCCAACCGACCAGGCCACGGCCAGGACATGCCAAAGCCAATGCGCAAAAAAACACAGCCAAAGGCTACCAAGCAAGGGACATCGGCAGCGCCAGGCGGCAATAGCTGACGACAGCGCGCCGCATGTCCTGGTTGAATGTTCTCAACACGCAGCCCAACTGAAAAACTAGATGAGCGCACACACAACCCACACACACACACACACACATACGGAGCACTTTTCGTAGAGTGTGCGTGGTTGGTCTCGAAAGTTGGCAACAAGTCAAAAATGTGCTTCGATCTATTTTTTGATAAACTGTGCAAAAAATGCCATCCGAGAGCTTTACTTGTCAAAATTTTTGTCAATTTTGGCATGAATTTTCACCAAAAAATTTTATTTTCAGAAGTGGAGGTATATTAAATGCAGAATCAATATAGATGCCAAATCATGATCAAAATGCCATCAAACATAAAAATCGGTTCAGTTTTGGCTAAGTTATGGGAGATTGAAATATTTAAGCTATCGATTACAGAACTTTTCGTGTTAAAATTTTTGCCACAATCGTCCACAATCGATTAAAAACATAAATTCGTAATTTTAAATTTAAAAAAAAATTTTTTCGAAAATTAACAAGGGGGGAATACACGATTTTTTACCAAAAAATTTCAAAAATTTTTTTTTTCAAAAATGCATTTTTTTTTAAATGCAGAATCTATCTTGAAGTCGAGTCATGACCAAAATGCCATTGATCATGAAAATCGGCTCAGTTTTGACAAAGTTATGGGAGTTTGAAATATAGGAGCTTTGGATCCGAGAACTTACTTGTCAAAATTTTTGTCAACTTTGGCATGATTTTTGACCAAAAATTTTACCCCCTCAGAATCGGATTTAATGTGGTTTTTTCTACTAATTATGACACCCACAATCGATTAAAAGTATAAATTCACAATTTAAAATTTTGAAAAATTTTTTTTCGAAAATTAACAAGGGGGGAGTACACGATTTGTTACCAAAAATTTCGAAAATTTTTTTTTTCAAAAATTCATATATTTTAAATGCAGAATTAATTTAGAAGTCAAGTCATGACCAAAATGCCATTGATCTTGAAAATCGGTTCAGTTTTGACAAAGTTATGGGAGTTTGAAATATAGGAGCTATGGATCCGAGAACTTTACTTGTCAAAATTTTTGTCAACTTTAACATAATTTTTGACCAAAAATTTGACCCCCTCAGAATCGGTTTTCATGTTGTTTTTAATTAGTATAACTAATTATGACATCCACAATCGATTAACAGTAAAAATTCACAATTTAAAATTAAAAAAAAATTCTTTTTTCCAAAATTAACAAGGGGGGAGTAGGAGATTTTTCTTCAAAAAATGTCGAAAAATTTTTGTTTCAAAAATGCATATATTTTAAATGCAGAATCAATCTAGACGTCAATTCATGAGCCATTGATCATGAAAATCGGTTCAATTTCGACCAAGTTATGGGAGTTTGAAATATAGGAGCTATGGATACGGACAACAAGATGGACATTGCTCGTATCCAATATGGTTTTGTTTTTACTTCCTGTACGAGAATAATGTATACTCAAGTGAAGCAACATTTGGGGCAGCCCTCGCCATGGCGATGTTATTTTAGCCATGTTCTATGCACATGCATGTTTATTCATATGTGTGTACGGGGTGTGTTTGTGTGTGTGTGCTGTAGTTTTTGCTGCTCGCACAGCCGCAGGCTTTTGTGAATCCCCTCCTCCCCCTCGGGCCCTGGCGCTGTTAACTGGGCTCGCTGGGCAGCTGGATGCTGTGGCCATTGGGTCTCAATGCCAAACGTCAGCGGCACTTTAACTCAATTTGAGGCATTTAACGTATGCTCGGTTGCTATTTGATGCGATTTGAGAGTCGCCACCGCCGCCATCCCAACTCCATTGTCACTTTATTTATTTACTTCTTCTTCTTTTTTTTGGCTCTTCGGTTTTTGCATGCACGGATGTACGGATGTGTTGCCCAAAGGCAAACAAAGTGTAACAAATGTCGTTTGCAAACTGGACGGTGAACAGGGGAGGAGGGAGGAAGAGGGTGGTGGGAGGAGGGAGGGGAAGTCACTGACCACTGAATGCTGCCCGCTGGCTGTCAGCTTTTTCTGCTAGGAGTTGTTGGCAAATGACTTTCAATGACTTTTCCGGGAGGCAGCGAAAAAAAAAAAAATAAAACCAAAAAAAAAAAACAAAAAAAATGAAAAGAATGAAAATCGAGAGAGAAAAACTGTTGCAAATATTTGCAACAGTTTCGTCTAGTTGCGTTTGTTTTTTTTTTTTTTTTTTGCTTCCATCTATCCGACTGGGGGAATTGTTGTCTTAAGCTGATTTGTTGGCTGGCTAAGAGCTGATTGAGTTGGGCTAATCCTTCGACTGTTGGCGACTAAGTCAATTTGCATTGGCAGGCGCACAAATGAAATTGAACGAGTGGGCGTTTGTTTAGCTAGAGGCGTGGCACAAGAACAACATGTTCAACAACATGCCGCACATGATAGGGTTAATGTTGTTGTTGTTATTGTTGCTGTTGCTGTTGCTGTTGTTGTTGTCAAAATGCATATGCAAACACTTAACAGCAACAACAACAGCTCGTAAGTCTTGCCAACACTTTTTTTTGACAAGCCGCCAGCAACAGCAGCGGCAGCGGCAGCAACAACTTGGCGTGGCCAGCTCCATTGGCAGCTGCAACAACTTGCAACATATGTCAGACAACAACAGTAACAACAATTGCTACAGCTACAATAAAACAAATTGCCTGCCTGGCAAAAATCAAGTAAAATGTCAAAAACACAAAAAATGCAACAATTTTCATATCGCAGAAAAATTCATAAAAATTGTCGACAAAAAAAAGAACAACAACAACAGCAATAATAATAATAATAATAGCAATAACGCATTTTTTCCAGTCAAGAGTTGTTGCTGTTGGCAGTGCTAATTGTTGCTTGTCATTGATAAGCAGCAGCTGAGAGCTTTATGAGCGCAAGTCCAAGAAGTGGTCGAGGGGGGTGGAGTAGGGGATGAAGTGCTGTTATTTAATGCATGCAAGGGAACAACTGTTAAAGGCTAAAGCGAATAAACAAAAGCAAAACTTAACTGAAGCGTAAAGATATGACACAGAGAGATTTATAATCAATATGAACAAGTAAAATTAAGAAAAAACCAAATAATATTTATTTTGTCGAAAACAAATTTGTATTTTCTGATATTGATTTTTATGGTACAGCAAAAAATGCAAACTCAAATGTTGTTTCTATATACATATATAATATTTACACATATAAAATTCACATAGACAAAATTCAAATTTCAAGCGTTTTTTCCTTTTGGAGATTTTAAGGTATAAAATAGTTGAATTTGGCTCGTATAAAAGTTGTATAATATTTGGATAGTAAAAATTAAGTATATACATGAATATTGCCTGCAAAGTTAATTAAACTAAAACTAAAGTTGGCCTCGAGTTTGCCAAAAGATCAACAACAAAGTAAGCCTGAATTATCGCTAAAAAACAATGCTCAAGATAAACCAATTTCAGATAAAAGAGCCTAACCCAAACTTAGGAATTTAATTTGCATATTTGCTTAAACTAAAAAAAATAAATATATATATACACATTACTTAATCACACTGTATTAATAATGTTGTAAAATGAAACAAAAAAACTAAAAGCAAAAAAACGTAAAACGAAAAACAACAAAATGCAGTTAATTGCAATTTGATGTTAACAACGCGAACAAATTGCAGCGAGAGCAACAGCAACAGTTGCAGCCACCGCAGCAACTGAAAGGCAACGTGCTCATTATTATTATTATCTGGCAGTGTCATAATGTAGAGCAACAATTACAACAACAGCAACAAAGGCAATATCAATACGTATAATAACAAAACAATTACGTGGGCGGCAATTATAAAAAAGAGTTAGCCGGCCAACGTTGCGTATGCGTAATGCGAGAATTGCGCATGCGCCGCGTGCAACATTTGCCATTCGTTCGCATTCGCTTGTGGGCCACGTTCCGTTTCGCTAATGCACCGTGACAAGCCCCAAATGCCGTTGTATGTGTGTGTGTACAACATAAATAATTTGATAATTAGTCGCGCAAATGTAATTTGATAAATGGTAAACGATATACAACATTCACATTCAAGTTAACTAACTAACTGAAATGTGACTCAACGCAGGCGCAACGAGTGGAAATGGAACAGTTTAAATAGTAATTAATAAAGGATTTACGCCAGATAATATGTTGAATAATAATCAGCTCTTTCTGCACTAAAAGTAAACCAAACTAAAATGAAAGCTGTTTCAATTTAATTTAGTTTTAATATTCGAAAAAAAAAAAATTAAAATAATTCGATTAATTTCTTTTGTTCAATGTAAAAAGCTAAAAGCAAGACGAAATACACTTGCATTTTTTTTTTATGTTAAAACACAAACGAAGCTAAAACAAACTCAAATAATAAAAAAAAAAAAAAAACAATGTATAGAGGAATATATAAATTGATTTGGATACATTTTTTTAAATGTTCTTCAAACAAAAATTTTTGAGCAAACATATGTATAACTATATATATATAGTTTTTTAAATTTAAAATAAACTTATAATAATTAAAATTATTAAACTCAAAAATTTTACGTAATCATCACCCATTTGCACGCATATTTTAATTGGGGCGCACCGAAAATAGAAATTCAAATAAATTTAAAAAATGTCAATCAATAATTTGCGTTCCATTTGCCGCACGTTGCACACACTTGCCAAATCATTTTGTGCCAGCTCAGGTTTTGATTACACGATTTGATTAGCTTGGGCATTACTCAACCCGCTGCCATAATTATCAATTAGCAATCAATTGATTATATTACCATATTATGGCAGGCACCGCAAGCAGCAACAGCAACAAAAAGCAGCAACAGGCTTTCAGTATTTTCATTTTTTATTTTTCAATTTCTTGCAATTACAATAAAACAATGGCAAAGAGCAAAAAAACAACAACAGGAAAAAAAAACAGACACTCACACACAAATGCTGCATATCAATGCATTCCACAACAACAACAAATAACGCATATTGCTGCCGGCACTTTTTTTTGGCCTGGGAAAAAATCGACAACAGCAGCAACAACAACAACAACAATAATAACACTGTTAATTTAAATTGGAAAATTATACAAAAATATTCAAAACGTTCGCTGTGTGCAGCTTTATTGTTGTTGTGGTTATTGTTGCTGTTGTTGTTGCTGCTGCTACGGGTTTTTTATTTCTTTTTTTTACTATTTTTTGCAGTTTTTTCCTTACATTCGAATCTCTGTTAATCTGAGCAGCTCTCAAACGTCACGTTTTCACGCGGCCAGCAATGCAACCTACGGCAACAACTACAAGCAACAACAACAACAACAACATCAATTGCAAACAACAACCAAATCAACGAGAACTGGAATCTAACGATGACGGCTGACTGCAATCAACAAAAGCAATTCACGCATTCAATTAAATGCCTTCAAATGCGACTTGCCGACATTTGTTGTTGCTGTTGTTGTATTTGCAGTTGTTGTTGTCGTTGTTGCTGTCGCTGGAGTATGCATTAAAATGGTATAAAATTGTCATGTTAATAACCAATAATTGTTAATTTACAACACACTCGCAATTCGCTACGTTTCGATGCGATACCACATAAAAAAAATCATTTTTTTCGTTTATATTTTTTTGTATTTCTTTTTTTGGTTTTTATAAGTTGAGTTATTTGCGTTTTGACTCGTTTTGGCATTTGGCCGCATGTCAATTAACATTTTTTTTTGTACCATTAGCCAAAAATGTATTTGCTGCAGTTTTTCGATTTTTTTATTGATTTTGTAAAAATTGCAGAAAGCTGAAATGAATCCGAGTATACATGAATACTATATGAATATATAAAGGGATATGACAATAAATAATACATATAATATATATATATATATATATATATATATTTTATTTATGTAAGTATAAATGTGTGTAAATATAAGGAATTTTGAGTATTTTTTAGCATATACCTATGAGTATTTAAAAAAAAATTAGATGAAGTTTTAGTTAATATATATCTATGAATATTATGTAAATATCTATGAGTGTGCATATGAATGCGTCGGAATCTAAAAATAAGTAGACAAATATTATTGAGTATTTCTTATTACGCAATAATAAAAAAGCACTAGAGCTTTTTAGAGCTTTAATGTGCTTTTTTATTAAGCCATAAAAAGCTGTGCTTCATTTACATAAACATAAACAAATTGCATAATTTCTAAAGAGTACCGTAAATAATATTTTAAGTCATGCCAGTACCAGGAAAACCATTAAACTTTATGTTTTACAGCTAATGAGCAACAAGTGGCGCTGCCCACCCATGTTTATAGTTGCTAGAAAATTCTAGAATTCATTTGTTTGTTAATTTTTTAATTTCAACTACAAACTCATTTGTATATTGTATTGATCTTCACGTTGACCTTATGATTCAAACAAGTTGGCAGCATTTAAAATTTATGTTAATGCATATCTTGAACCTGGCTTAAATTGTAAGCAATTTATTTTTGGAAGAATTTTTTATGTGTATTAATTTTTTTCTGTAATTGCCAGCATGCAACAAATCTAATGTAGAAAATGCAAAGGAAATAACTAAACACAAAGACAAAAAAAAAAATAGAAAAAAATTGCGAGAAAAAAATTGTATAATTAAAATTAACAACTTTTCTTGTCACGACTGCGACGACGCCGCCGATCGCTGAGGCTGGAACTGAGCCCCGGGTCTCCGGCCAGGTGTTGTTGCTAATGTTGTTGTTGTTGCTGCTATAATTATGCGCATTTTCAACAGATTTATATCTTTTCTTTATATTTAAGCACAATAAAAACTAAAAATACAAAAATAATAAAAACTGCAAACACACAAATACACACACACACACACATACAAACACACACATACAAACGCACCTATCGATGGCGATACAGACGCGTACAGAAAGATAGCGCAACTCATTAAAACAACCAGCAGCAGCAGCAACAGTTGGCCTGCTGGCATTAGTTACACACACAGATAAATGTGTGTATCTGTGTCTATATAGTATATAATTAGTAATTGTTGCACAAGCGATGCAAAGTTGGTGAGCGGCTAAACAAAGCCGGGTCGCCATTCCAAGCAGGGGCATAATTCTAACAACGTTCATAAGTTGTTAACAACAACAGCAAGCGGCAGCAACTGGGCTCACTGCAGTCGGGTGTTGCTGACTGCGCAATACGCTGTGCATAATTTAAAAACCTTCAAAAATAAATTTAAAAAAAATTATGAAATTGCTTTTGATAAACTCTTAAAAACTTAGAAACAAATGTCATCAAGTTTTCTATTCGCTAAAAAAAAGTATGAGATTTGTCTGAAAAATTTTAAGAGTTCATCAAAAGAAATTTAACAATTTTTTTTAATTTCTGAAAGTTTTAAAAATTCTCTATTTGCTAAAAAAATTGTATGACATTTTTATTCAATTTTTTAAGAGATTATCCAAAGCAATTTCATAATTTTTTATTGAAAAACACTTGACACAGTTGAACATGGCTTAGATGCATATTAAAATGAGCATTTTGAAAATTCAATATGCTCTTTACTTCACTTATTCGAACAGTGTATAATTATAAAGGTAAAACGCAGCCGGGCAGGCAGCAAAAATTAAATCCCAGTTTGAAGGTCAGCTGCGACACGAGCTGCGTGGCCCGGCAACAGCAACAGCAGCAACAGCAACAACAGCAACGGGTCTATGCACAAATGTGTTGTCTCCGACAAGTGACGTCAGCAACAGGAACTGAAAATAAACGCGCATGCGTTGGCGCGTTTTTAAACGCTAGCCTAACCATTTTTCTATTTTTTGTTGCTTTATTTAAATTATTTTTTTTTGTCGTTTTTGCCTCGAAATTGGGCAAGATGTGTGTGTAATTATGGTTAGTGTGTGTGTGTGTGTGTTTTGCGATTTTTTGAAGTTTAACACACAGTCGAAAAATATATATGTATCATTGTCTTGAGTGCGCTATTCAAAATGAAGTGTGAATTGAGCTCTTAACGCCTTTCTAGGCGATTTTCAAAAATCCAAAGCACTGATTTTAATTGTTTTTACGAGAGTGCTTGGAAATTGAGAAAAATAGTGAAGAGCTCTAGGTCTTAATTTAAATCGTATGTACATACATAAAATTTTCCTTATTTCGCTACTTTAATTTCCAATTGAAGCTATTTAATAGAATAGTTAGTTCAATAGCTAAACCTTGAGAAACTTGCAAATGCCAAATTCATAAAGATATAAACCAAAAACTCTGTAATATGTTATGTAATTTAGTAGCCCGACTTGTTAATATTATATTACCCCATTTTATTTATGTTTATCATTACGATTTTTTTTGCCAGCTCTTTACGTTTTACAAGATTTCACTTAACCCTCGCTCTCTGCTCTGCTGCTGCGCTGCCGGCACAACACCCACTACGCTCAGTTTTCACTCCTTCGCATGCAAGCGCTTTAACGGTAAACGTTCTCTTTCCGGTTTCGCTTGCAAATTGTTGCCCAAAATGCTGTAACGAATTTAAGATTTGATCGCATGTTGTTGTTGTTTTTGCTCTTGTTGCTGTGGCCGTGCCCATAACGGCGTCAATTAAATTATGTTGCTAGCTACATTTTACAATTTCCAACAAATTGTTGACAGCGGCAGCAACTACAACAACAACAGAAATCAATATCAGCACGACCTCGCTGAAGCTTGCTCTCTTTTTCGCTCTCGCTCTCGCTCTCTTACAACAATTTTGAGTTGTTGCTTTCAATTCAGAATTTGGTGGACAGCGACAAGAGGAAGAGCTCTTTGCTGTCCCTTTGCTTAGCGTGGGATAATCGCCTGTTGCTGACCTTGAAGCTGCCTCTAAACATTTGTGTGTGTGCGTGTGAGCGCTTATTTGTGTGTGTATGTGTGTGTGGTATTTCGGCGGGTCAAGTGCTGCGATTGTTTCACTGCTCCGTTTTGTCCTGCTGCCGCTGCTGCTGCGTCGCGTCGCGTCGCTGGTCGTCTTGCGCGCTTCCGGCTACCAAATGGCTGACCACAAAAGCTTTTGCCGCTGCGACGGCTGCTCTGCCGCTGCGCTGCTGACCACAGACACAACACGCAATTGTTGTTAGACAATGACAATGCCAGCGGACAGAGCGACTTTCCGGCGCGTCTTTTGTGCGTGCAGCGCTGCAGCAATTTAGTATTTTTTTTTGCAAAATTTTTTGCAAAATTCTCTTCACTTTTTTTATTTTGTTCTGTTTTCGGTTGCCTGCTGACCATTGGGCGGATATTATTTAGACGCTATTGTGTGGCGCCGCTTTCGTTCGCGGCAGCTACCTGCAATTAGCTGACACAGCTGCCGCAGTCGCAGCCGCAGCCGGAGCTATAAATTAATTATGAACTGTAAACAATGCAGGCGCAGGCGTCGCATAAATAAATCTCTCGCATGTGCGCATACATTTGCATTGCGACCTTGACGAAACTTTGTCGTGAGCGGCGCACTCCACTCTCACTGTTACATATGCATGCACAACTTCTCTTTCGGTCTCGCTCTCGCTGACGTTCACTTACTTCACACGGTTACGCCTTTTATCATCAGATAACGGCACAAGTTGATAAGCAGCCGCGACAGCGACAGCAGACAAGGCTATACCAAAAGCGGCGAATGGTGCGTTAAGCAACGCAACGCAACGTTCAAGTTCAAGTTCAATGTCAAAGCTGTACATGCATACATACATACAAACACAATGCGTACGTATAAATATGAAACTCGTTCAATCACACAAAGCTCACACACACACACACACTGCCCAGTACGCATGTAAGTGTGCAGTGCAGACGAAGGCAGCGACAGCGACAGCAACAGCAACTACATGCAAAACATACACATTTGCTTTATGCGTTTTGTGCGTCATTTCGTCGGCAACAAGTGGGCAGACAGCCACGACAGCGACACCGACAGCGACGTCAACGTTGACTGTTGCTGTGCTGCTCATTTTGGCATGCGAAGCGTGCGAGCGCACCTCTCACACGAACTTGTTTGCTGTGACGTCATCGCAGACATTGCGTTGCTGCCGCTACGCATGTTTCGTTGATTTTATTTTATTTTTTTTTTCTTGTGTTTTATTTTGTTTTTGGGGGCGCGTCTGTGTCTGGAGCTTAAAATGTGCGTGAGACGACAAAAATGCGTGTGACGTGTGAAACAGCTGATTAAATGAGGGTGCGTGTGTGTGTTTGTGTGCGTTCGCCATGCGAATATGGGAGCTGAAAATAACTTGAAACAGATTCATCGATAAAATGCAGGCAGTGATCAGAAGAAAATGCGAATAGGAGTGTGTACACACACACACACATACATACATATGTATGTATGTAGGTGGGTAAGTGTGTACATACTTTTTTCTTGTCATAAATCATGCACACACAGCTTCAATTTTTGTCTCTACTTTTTGAAGACCTCTCTCATCAGCATAGATTTTGTTGTTGATTAATTTTATTTTGTTTCTCACTTTGCTGCGTTTTGGTTTCAGGTTCAGTTTCTGCTTTGTTGTTTTTTCATACATATGTATGTGCATATGTTTGTATATGTATGTATATTTATTTTTTTGCCTCACTAATTCCAAGGTCATCGTCGCATTAGCGCGTCTCGTCCAACGTTCGGCGTCGTGCAATCAGTCAACAAAAGTAGAAAAAGAAAAAAATAAACCAAACCGAAACACAAAATAAAGGCGTTTCAAGATGTTTGATGGCTCGCCAAATGGAATCTCATTTATTTATGATTTGTGTGCGCGCTGCATTTGAGTAATTAACCAAAGCGTAATGGCCATAATCCATAATTCTAAGGTATACAGAAATTAACGCACCCAAAAGAAATCTCAAAAGCAAATACAACAAATAAAAATTAAAAAAAATAAAATAAAATAAAAATAAAACTTAAAATAAACAGTTGCCAAATTTGATGAGATAATTTTTAATTTTATTTATTTATTTTTCCATTGCGTTTTTGCAATTCACATTTTGTGCTGCGCGCCTTCTCTTTACGCTGCGCGCGCGTGAGCAAGAGAGAGGGCGAGAAACAATGATAGACAGACACCCGCGCACTCGCAAGTTTTACAAACGCGCTGCGCCCTTGCCTTTTGCCTTCTCCTCCGCCTCCGCCTCCACCTCCTCCTTCGCCTTCATTGCTGCTGCGTCCGACGCGTCGCCGCCGCTGCTGCTGCTGCTGCTGCTGTCGTTTCGCACGCTACACTAACGACAAGCGGCGTTAAAGCTCTCAGCTGCTGCGTTGCGTGCGCTGACGTTGACGGTGCTTTTGCTTAATGCTTTGCACGCCGCTTCGCACACAGAAACACATGCACACACACACACACACACACGCACACAGACGCTTGCACACAAAGTTGGTTCCGCTGCGAATGCGAATATCAAGGTCAACATGTGATGTGTGCTTGCTGCCCGCTCTCTGTGTGCCCCCGCTGACGACCGTCGTCGCCGTCGCAGTCGCCGCCGCCGTTGAAATGAGCTCTAAGAAAATAATTAAATAGCAGCAGTCGGCAAAAAACGCAATTTTTATTTGAAGCGCAGTTGCTAAATTAGAAATGCCATATTTTTGTTTGGCGTTTTCTGCAGTTTTATTATAATTATTTTATTTTATTTTTTATTATTATTATAATTTTTTTTTTTGCGTTGCCCAACTTCCTCTTTAGGCCATTAATCAGCATCAAAGGCCAGCAAAGCTTTTGTTACTTTCAAGCAGAACACATTTATATTATTATCATACTAGTTGGAACACAAGTCAGCAATTAATTAAAGATCGAATATCTGTATGCATGCCATATAAGAATTATAGTAGAATATGTAATATAATTTTTATATATATGGTATACATGGTATATATATCGCTCATATGTTTTTTGAAACATGTTCTAAAATCAGTGAAAAATTGTATTTTTGAAGTTTCTTTGTCAGTTCTTAAATTAAAATTAGGCAGTTAGCAGAAGAATGCATTATGAGAATGAGTGAGAAATATATCTACATACATACATACATATGTCCGATTGTTCCTATATCGGCATATAATATAATATAATATAATGCACATTATGCCATATAATATAATATATAATATATATATTCCATGCCAGTTTTGTGCCCACGCAGAAGTTATTCAAGAAAATGTTCTCAATGCAATTTATACCCCTCTATGCGGCTCTCTCTCTCCTTCTCTGCATCTTTCTCTCTCTCTCTATCTTTCTCTCTCTCTCTACGCCTCTCTGTCTCTCTCTCTCTCTGTCTTTTTCTCTCCTTCGCTTCCTCTCTCTTTGTTTCTTTCTTTCTTTTTAATATTAAGTAATTTCGTTATGTTTTTCCTTAAGTGAATACATACCACTATATATAAATATGTATCTATACTTACATATACTTATATATAGACCCAAACACTCACACTTCGATCTACAGTTTTGTGAGTCACACAGTTTGACAGTCACCGAAACGTGACTGCTTTATGGCGCTCAAACTGCCGACAGGAAAACGGTGCAACGATGGGTTTTCGTTGAGAGGAGAGGAGAAGGGAAGGGAGGAGGCAGCGCTTACTATATAGGTGTGACGACTCTGCCAACTTAACTGAAAATAAACAAACAACAAAAAAAAATACGAAAATAATAATAATAAGAGTCGTCGGGTCGCTGAGTCGCTTTAGCAAAAGGTTAACATTTCTATTATAGCCACTCCCTAAAACAAAACAAAAAAACAAAGAAGAAGAAATATTCTAGTTGTTGCTTGACCACCATCAAAGCCGAGTTGGGTCGCCAAAACACTGCGGCGAAATATGCAAATTATTATGTTTGCATATCGCCTGCGCTATATAAGTGCATAGATGTTGTTGTTGTTGTTGTTTCGGTTGTTGTTGTTGTCTTTGCAGCAATTTTGCAGAGGCCGTTTGCGGCTCTTTTCATTGTTGCTGTTTCTATTTCTGTACTGCCAGAGGAGAAGAGGGTCTGGATTTTCTGCAACCTGCCCCCTTCCACTTTTGCAGCCACATTTATGTCTTAATATAATTTAAGCCGCAGCTGGAGTTGCAGTTGCAGCCTTTTGATGCTGCCACCGAAACTGCACCCACCGCAGCAGCAGCTGCATCCACCTGATCTGATGCAGCCTCAACTGGGCTGCCTGATCCTCGGGCCGATCCACCCAATTTGCGGCCCTGGCAAACATTGTTATTACCAACATTTTTTCTTGTTCTTCTTAATGTTTTCTTCTGTTTGTATATATTTCTTTTTTTCGGGATCTTTCTTTTCTTTTGCCGGAGCTCACCCGCAATTGTGTAATGTGCGCAAATTTCTATAATTTGCATTAAAAGTTGCTCGACGGCAAATATTCGTGTAATTATTTTGAAAATTATAGCAAATTTTATTTTATTGATTTTAGTTAAACGATCAATTCAGCTGCCGAGATTATATAGTTCTATATTATGATAATGAGACTAGTTTCTAATCGTTTCTTTTTAACTAATTACTTTAGTTTATTATTTACAGCTTCGGTTTTTTTATACCCTGAACCCATTGAAAATGGGTGAAACAGGGTATTATGGTTTTGTTGAAATGTATGTAACAGGCAGAAGGAGGCATCTCCGACCCCA